>SJYQ01002196.1:367554-386412 GCA_006410935.1 Redunca redunca
ATAGAACGATGTTCTTTTTTCCTGACAACTCTTCCATACTTTAAAACTGGTTATATCTTAATTCTGTTGCTCTGTCTCCTCACTATTTACTTATATTGTAGTGATAGTTTTGAAAAAATACTATAAGATGAAGAGAAATGTATATATATGTGTAACATAGTGTGGTGGTTCTCCAGTATTAGAAATTTTTACTTGTCAGTAAAATNATATGTGTAACATAGTGTGGTGGTTTTCCAGTATTAGAAATTTTTACTTGTCAGTAAAATTGAATACTTGGAGCATGGTGAACTTCATTTGTTTCTTGCCTTTGGTTTCTATTTGTGTGGTGTTAGACATTTTAAGGGTCATAGTCATGGGTGTTTAGAGATCAAACTAGTAGAAAACTTAGATATCGTTAGTTCAGCTTCTCATTATATATTATGTTGATTTTATTTGTTTTCCTGTTTTTTCCCCTAGAGAAAATTTGGAATTCATTAATATAAAAAGAAATAGGAGGGTAAGCACTTCAATATGTCACCTGTGGAAGTAATTTATTATGACATTGTCTTCCATTTTCTATTAAGAAATATATAAAGATTAATTTTAACAAATTTTAACATTTAGCCATGGCATTTTAATGAACAATACTTCAATCACTATTTCACATAAGAGCAAAATATATGGTTCCTGAAGGGGAAAGGAACTAACACTTTTAAAATATCCACTCTTTGTTAGGTTGGGTGATCAGAGATCCCAGTCTGCATGGAACAGTTTGGTTTACACTTGTTATGGCCTAATTACTAATACTACTTCTTTTCACTCTCAACTTGCATGAAATATAGGAATTGGACATGTGTTTTCTCTCTCTCTTGTGTGCTGCTGCTTAGTCACTTCAGTCGTGTCCGACTCTGTGTGACCTCATAGACGGCAGCCCACCAGGCTCCCCCATCCCTGGGATTCTCCAGGCAAGAACACTGGAGTGGGTTGCCATTCCTTCTCCAATGCAGGAAAGTGAAAAGTGAAAGTGAAGTTGCTCAGTCGTGTCCGACTCCTAGCGACCCCATGGACTGCAGCCCACCAGGCTCCTCCGTCCATGGGATTTTTCCAGGCAAGAGTACTGGAGTGGGGTGCCATTGCCTTCTCACTCTCTTGTGTAAACATCCTCTAATCAAATTAACTCACCAGAAAATTTGTGTTTCTGGTTTGTATTTGCAATTAATTATAATTGTGTGATTTAGGTCAAATTATTTACCTCTCTGTAAATAAATTTTCTCTTTAGCAAAATAGGGACAATATACATTTCCCATACAATAATAATGACTTAACAGAACTTCTATGGCTAGTTCTTTTAGAGCATAGCCAGAGGCCTATTATCAGACAAAGAAATTATTATTTTAAAGGGGTATCAAACATCGTAAGGTGTTTAATGGCTGGGCGTACACAAGATTTGGTTCAAATCCTGGCTCAAAGCTCAAATATGAATTCTTGGAGAATTATGTCTGGACTGTGGAGGTGTATGTGTGTATGCATTTTTTTTTTTAATCGCTGAGAATAAAAGGAAAAGAGCTAATACTTCTTACTCTTTGGCACAGATTTGGTAAATGATAAGTAATTAACAAATATTAGTTTTTCCTTCTCATTGCTTTACAAAAATAATTGAACAAATAAGCTTAGAGTCATATGAATATGCCTTACCACTGTTATGTAACAGTGATAATAATGTGTTCCATCTGATTTTACTTACTCACTTAAATTACTGTGTTTATATCTCCTTGTTCATTATGTTTAAGCAAGTATAAAGGATTCACATCTTGTCTCAGTGAAAAGAATTGAGTATAGCTAGGAAAGCTATTAGCCACTTAAGCCAAAATGGATGTGGTTTTGGTAGACTTAAATTCTAGAGGAAAGGATGAGTACAGAAGTCATTACTACTGTCCAGAAATTAGGGGGAAGAAAGCTAGGCAGAGGACCAAGCTAAGATGGAATAGGTTGGGGTAGAATATGATTGGGATCTAGCTGTATCTATTTTGGCTTTAACTAGGTCTGATTTTGAGCAAAGATCAATCTTCTGTTGGATGTAGGCAAAAATGGAGCTGTAGGAGAAGGGGTTGAGAGGAATGGTAAGCAGTGTTAAGGTAATTTCCGTGTGGGCTTCAACTTAGATGTTATGGATAAGCCCAAGACTTTGGCTGAAATCATTGGCAAATCTGCCTTGTTATGTGCTAGGAAGGAAAGATGTGGGTGAAATAAATCAAGAGCTGATGTCCTAGTTGGTTTCCTTTTGTCAAATTCATTTAGTAGTTTTTCCACACTAAGTACCAATTTTGTACCTGAGCACAAGTGAGTAGATAATCTCAGAATCGTATTTTATTAGAGGACTAGAGCTCTCTATCAAGCAAGTTTTATACGCTAATTTCCTCCAGACTCTAACAAAAAGTATTGAGTGGTTAAGAATTATTAAAACATTTTTATACTTATTTTGCCCTTAAAATTCTACTACTAAAGGACATGCTTATAAATGTATCCAGAATGACTGTTTAGTCTATGTTAAATTTTTTCTTCTTTTTGTTACTGAGTTAGGATAAATCTCTCAAACCCACAATCTATTGTGACTACATCTATAAAACTAACAGTGGATGTACATTTTCAAAATTGAAAGTCATTATAAAACAATGTAGGGCCTCTCTAAATCATAGCTAAGAACAGTCATAATGGAAATCTTTTATCTATGTCTGATTCACTAACATGTCATTATTCTGAGAACTAATAACTTTTTCTTGGAGATAGGGCCCCAAATTCAATTTTATAGCTCACAGTCCCAGTAAATAGAAAAATTCTGCCAAACCTGCCTTTATAAATTCTAGTGATTTTATGTTTTTACCATATGTATTGAACTAGAAAAAAGGGAAGTGAGGTTTGATGGGGTTTTTACTTGGCCAATAAGCTCTACTATATCTATATGAAAAATTTTAAATTAATATTTTCATATTATCTCAGGGATATATAACTAGCATTAATTATTTCAGTAAAATCCAAAGTACTTGGGAGAAATATTTGCTCCTGTCTTAAATCATAATTCAGCCTCAACTATTTGAATAAGCCATCACTCCTCATTTTCTACTCATGGAGCAGCTGGGCTGCAATAATCAACTTCCACTATTGTGTTGTTAGAAGGGAGTACGCTGCTCGGTTCCTAGCAGTGGATCTCTCTGATGCTTCTTAGTTCCAAAGAAGGAATTTACTAAATGAGTTACAGTACACTGAGAAAAGGAAAACAAAAGATGATCTGCTTCTTTCAAACTGAGAAATTATCTTCTCATGAAGAGGTTCAGATTCTAAAGTTAATATTAACTCCTAATGTTATTTAATAATGTTTTCCAAGAGTTATTTCATTTTTGTTTAAACAACTTTTCTTTTCATTGAATTTATTAATGTTATTTTAAAATTAATTAGTACATTCATCAATCAGATTTTTAGTTGCTCACGAAAGAATCCCACTGGCTAATTTAAAGCAGAAAAAGAATTTGTTAAAGGGATATTATCCAATTATTTGTTATTCAGTCACTCAGTTGTGTCCGACTCCTTGCGTGAACTGCAGCACACCAAGCTTCCCTGTCCTTCAGTATCTCCGAGAGTCTGCTCAAACTCATATCCATTGAGTCAATGATGTCATCCAACTATCTTATCCTCTATCACCCCTTCTCTTTCTGCCCTCAATCTTTCCCAGCATTTATAGGATATTAAAAGAAATCTCTTAAAAAAACTAGAGATTCAAGCTTGTAATTTATACTTATAGGAACAAATACCAAAGTTATTTTGCAGAACAAATAATCTATTGGATAGACATATGGAACCTTGCACCCTTGGCAATACTCTCTCTGGACCTTGGGTTCTGTTTTTATAATCACTGCCTCTGGAATCTGGATATAGTTGCTGCTGCTACTGTGCCTATCTTCACTAGATTTGATTCTACATGTTCACTGTGGTAGGCTAGTGCTCTGCTGCATGACTTTGCTGAACATCTTACCATACTGGAGACTAACACAGAGATTTAAATAATGAAAATTCTAGAACAATGTAGTGGGTTGTCTAGTAGGATTGTGACCTAGTCACTGAAAATGTTTAAGTAGTGGCATGATGAGCACTTAGGATTATGTTAAAGGGAATTTCTTCTTTCTATAGGTTTTTGAACTAGATCTTGTAAATCACAGTTTAAATTTGGGGAAATTTTTAAGATTATCCCACTTGTCATTTTCCTTACTTTCTTTTTCCTTTATTGATCTGCAAGGACATCTGCTAGAACAGCTGTCTGCAATTGTCTTTTTTTAGATGCTGTATTACAGGTAGAAAATAGGTTAGTGCATAAGAAGTTTCATTCTATCCATTTTACACTGCAAAAAATGATGATTTCTCACTTAATAAATCCAGAAATAAAGATAGAGAAACTATTATTAATGTTATGGAGTACCAGTTTAATATGTTAGATTGCACATAGACATTTACATTGGTTCTTTATGAACCCCAATTCAAATGACAGATTAATTAATACATAGACACATTTGGACAAAAAAATGGGAGAAATAAAGTACATGAGAAATATTCCCAATATTGGAAGATAGAAAGCAGATGTAAAAGTGTTTCCTATTTATTTAACTCAGTAGCAACAAACCAAACAATCCAATTGAAAAATGGGCAAAAGGAGCTGAATAGACATTTTCCAAAGAAGACATACAAATGGGCAACAGATACAAAAAAGTACATGATGTCATTAATAATCAGAGAAATGCAAATCAAAACCACAATAATATGTTACCTCAGACCTGGTAGAATGGCTACTGTCAAAATGACAAGCAACAAGTGTTGGTGAGGTAGGGGAGAAAAGGGAAATCTTGTCATTGTTGGTGTGAATGTAAATTGGTGCATCCACTATGCAAAACAGTGTAAATGTTCCTCAAAAATTAAAAAGAGAACTAATGTATGATCCGGCAATTCCATTTCTGGGTATGTATCCAAAGGAAATGAAAACAGTCTTCAGGAGATATCTCTACCCCCATGTTCACTGCAGCACTACTGTTAATATCCAAGGCATGAAAACAACCTGACTATCCATCAATAAATAAATGGATAAAAAGAACATGGTATAATATGTAACAGTGGAATATTTTTCAGCCATTAAAGAAGGAAATCCCACCATTTGTGACAATGTGGATGGCCCCTGAGCGTATTATACTTAGTGAAATTAGTTAGGTAGAGAAGGACAAACACTGTATGTTCTCACTTATATGTGGAATCCAAGAAATCTGAACTGAGAGAAGTAAAGAGAAGAATGATGGTTTCTAGGGGCTGGGCAGTGGGATGTTGGTCAAAGTGTTCCAACTCCCAGCTATAAAATGAATAAGTTCCGTGGACTGATGTACAGAATTATAGCATGGTGTCTGTAATTAATAATACTATATTATATAATTGAAAGTTGTTAAGAAAATAGATTTTAAATGTTATCACTATAGACGCATACATGTAGACTATAAAAATGAGTGGATGAAGGTGTTAAGTAACTGTAGTAGTCATTGTGCAATATCAAATAATCACACTGTACACTTCAAATTTAATATGTTGTATGTCAACAGTATCTCAATAAAGCTGAAGAAAAAGGGGTACATAACTTAGACACAGCAAGAGAAGTAAGATGATTGGTTTTGTAGTTTTACAGAAATTTTCGTGGTTGTAGGCACCAGATGATTCTGAAGTCTGTAATGTGGTATGGGAGCCAAAACGTAAAGAATTATTTTTATATAGTATATGGAATATTTCAGATCCAAGGAAAATGGAAACAAATGACACAAATTATGAAAAGTAAAATTTCTATTTTAGTGTTAGGCTCAGAGAATGAGAAAGACCGTAAAGAATAAGGAGAAAAAGAATCATATCTTGCTAATAATTCAGTGACCCTTTATGAAGAAAAGTCAGCTCAAGTTTCAGGAGATGAAATATTTCTCTTCAAATTTATATATGCTGCCCAGAAGTCTCTATGTTACAAGAAATTAACAAAAATGGGGGTTCTAGATATTTTAGCAAAACCTTTGAAATACTGCTGTCTCTGCTGAAAATTAGACAACATTTGTATATTCATCCAGTAATTATATATTACTACATGGATATCACCAGATGGTCAACACCGAAATCAGATGGATTATATTCTTTGCAACCAAAGATGGAGAAGCTGTATACAGTCAACAAAAACAAGACCAGAAGCTGACTGTGGCTCAGATCATGAACTCCTTATTGCCAAATTCAGACTTAAATTGAAGACAATAGGGAAAACCACTCGACCATTCAGGTATGACCTAAATCAAATCCCTTATGATTATACAGTGGAAGTGAGAAATAGATTTAAGGGTCTAGATCTGATAGATAGAGTGCCTGATGAATTATGGATGGAGGTTCGTGACATTTTACAGGAGACAGGGATCAAGACCACCCCCATGGAAAAGAAATGCAAAAAAGCAAAATGGCTGTCTGAGGAGGCCTTACAAATAGCTGTGAAAAGAAGAGAAGCAAAAAGCCAAGGAGAAAAGGAAAGATATAAGCATCTGAATGCAGAGTTGCAAAGAGCAGAAGGAGAGATAAGAAAGCCTTCCTCAGCGATCAATGCAAAGAAATAGAGGAAAACAACAGAATGGGAAAGACTAGAGATCTCTTCAAGAAAATTAGAGATACCAAGGGAACATTTCATGCAAAGATGGGCTTGATAAAGGACAGGAATGGTATGGACCTAACAGAAGCAGAAGATATTAAGAAGAGGTGGCAAGAATACACAGAACTGTACAAAAAAGATCTTCATGACCCAGATAATCACGATGGTGTGATCACTCATCTAGAGCCAGACATCCTTGAATGAGAAGTCAAGTGGGCCTTAGAAAGCATCCACTACGAACAAAGCTAGTGGAGGTGATGGCATTCTGGTTGAGCTATTTCAAATCCTGAAAACGATGCTGTGGAAGTGCTGCACTCAATATGCCAGCAAATTTGGAAAACTCAGCAGTGGCCACAGGACTGGAAAAGGTCAGTTTTCATTCCAGTCCCAAAGAAAGGCAATGCCAAAGAATGCTCAAAGTGAAATTGAAAGTGAAGTCGCTCAGTCGTGTCCGACTCTTTGCTACGCCTTGGACTGTAGCCTACCATGCTCCTCCCTCCATGGGATTCTCCAGGCAAGAGTACTGGAGTGGGTTGACTACCGCACAGTTGCACTAATCTCACATGCTAGTAAAGTAATGCTCAAAATTCTCCAAGCCAGGCTTCAGCAATGCATGAACCGTGAACTTCCAGATGTTCAAGCTGGTTTTAGAAAAGGCAGAGGAACCAGAGATCAAATNTGAAAGTGAAAGAGGAGAGTGAAAAAGTTGGCTTAAAGCTCAACATTCAGAAAAAGAAAATCATGGTATCTGGTCCCATCACTTCATGGGAAATAGGTGTGGAAATAGTGGAAACAGTGTCAGACTTTATTATTTGGGGCTCCAAAATCACTGCAGATGGTGACTGCAGCCATGAAATTAAAAGATGCTTACTCCTTGGAAGAAAAGTTATGACCAACCTAGATAGCATGTTGAAAAGCAGAGACATTACTTTGCCAACAAAGGTCCATCTAGTCAAGGCTATGGTTTTTCCTGTGGTCATGTATGGATGTGAGAGTTGGACTGTGAAGAAGGCTGAGCACTGAAGAATTGATGCGTTTGAACTGTGGTGTTGGAGAAGACTCTTGAGAGTCCCTTGGACTGCAAGGAGATCCATCCAGTCCATTCTGAAGGAGATCAATCCCGGGATTTCTTTGGAAGGAATGATGCTGAAGCTGAAACTCCAGTACTTTGGCCACCTCATGTGAAGAGTTGACTCATTGGAAAAGGCTCTGATGCTGGGAGGGATTGAGGGCAGGAGGAAAAAGGGACCACAGAGGATGAGATGGCTGGGTGGCATCACCAACTCGATGGACATGAGTTTAAGTGAACTCTGGGAGTTGGTGATGGACAGGGAGGTCTAGCGTGCTGCGATTCATGGGGTCACAAAGAGTTGGACACGACTGAGCAAGTGAACTGAACTGAACTGAATTATATATTTTCCCATGATATAATCAGAGGCTAGTAGTACAGTAGCAAACAGATAGGCACAGTCCCTATGTTCATGGAATTTACAATTTTGAAAACAAAGACTAAATTTAGTCTTATAGCAAGTGTTTATTACTCAGGAAAAAAGATTATGCCTAGTAATATGACAGGTATTTTACATTTAACTTCTTAGAAGTTCCATAAGGCTTTATTTTTCATCTGTATTAATAATAACTATTGTTTTGGGTTGATGTAAAGACTAAATATGACAATGCATAGTCTTAATTTAGTGCCAGCCAGTAAATAATCATTCAAAAGCAGTTATATATGCTTAATCCTCTTTTTATTCTTGCGATTATGATATATGCTTTAGGTCTTAATCTGTACAGGTAAAGAGGTGAAATTCAGAGAGGGCAAATGACATGCTCAATGTCTCTTGGCTATTAGGTGGTAGTGGAATCAAGATTTGAATACAGGTCTGTCTCAAGACTGAATGTTTTATTATAAATATTTTTCTAGTGCATTATATTAAATCTACCTTTTCAGGTGGCTTACTATAGAGATAGGGTTTATGAAATAAACTTCATAGAAAAATATTAGTTTTTCAAATAAGTACCTTGTAAATGAGCTACTGGAGTATGATATACTTGCAAAAAGTGGTTTATTTGGTTATTATGGAATCAAATGTATCCATAGTATCTGAGAAAAATTTAGGTTTACATTCTTAAAACTAGCAAAAGTGTTAAAATTTAGTTGATGCCCAGAAGGATGGTATGGGGTGGGAGATGGAAGGGGATTTGTGTTTGGGAACGCATGTACACTCGTGGTGAATTAATGTCAATGTTTGGCAAAACCAATACAGTAATGTAAAGTAAACCAAAGTAAAAGTAAAAATTATAAAAAAAAAAATTTAGTTGATGTTCTGATCTTTTCATTCTGCAGTGTCCAAGTGATATGTGAAGGATCTCTTTACACTATAGAAAAGATTTTTAAGTAGGGTGACCATGTGTCTTTTTAACAAAAATTTCAACTATGGTCTGAATGTTTGTATCCCCCCTAAAATTCACATATTAAAATCCTAACCCACAAATTATGTTATTAGAAGATTGGGTCTTTGGGAAGTGATTCAGTCATATACGTGGAACCTTCAATTTTGAGCTTAGTTCCCTTATCCCAGAGAACTAGCTTGTACTTTCTGCATGTGAGGATACAATGAAAAGTCGATGGTCTGCAGCCTGGAAGAGGAACTTCAGCAGAACCTCATCATGTGGAGCCTGATATTGGCATTTCATCCTTCAGAACTCTAAACAACACATTTCTGTTTATTTAATTAAAGTATAATTTATTTATGATAATATATTAGTTTCTATTATACAGCAAAGTGATTCCATATTACACAATGATCATCAGGAAAAGTCTAGTTACCTTTTGTCACTATACAAAGTTATTGTTGACTACACTTCTGTGACATTTATTTTATAACTGGTAGTTTGTACCTTGGAATCTCCCTCACCTATTTCACTTGTCCACCTACGCCACTCCCCAGTGGCACCCACTTGTTTGTTCTCTGTATCTATGAATCTGTTTCTGCTTTGTCATGTTTGTTCTTTTTTTTTTTTTTAGATTCCACATATAAGTGAAGTCATATGGTATTTATCTTTCTATGCTGACTTGTTTAACTTAGCATGATACTGTCTAGGTCCATCTGTGTTGTCACAAGCGGCAAGATTTAATCTTTTTATGACTGAAGAATATTCCATTATAGGTATACATCACATCCTCTGCCTGCATATTTTGGCTATTGTAAGTAATGCTGCAATGAACATTGTGTTATGTATATCTTTTTGAATTAGTGTTTTTGCTTTTTTCAGATAAATACCCAGAAGTGAAGTTTCTGGATATATGGCAAGTTCTAATTTTAAGTAGCCACATTTAATTTTAAGTAGCCACTTGATGTGGCTGCACCAATGAGGGTTTCCTCTTCTCCACATCCTTGCCAGCACTTGTTTGTAGTCTTTTTTGATGAGAGAATTTCTGACAGGTGTGAGGTGATGGCTCACAATGGTTTTGATTTGCTTGTCCCTGATTAGTGATGTTGGCATCTTTTCATATGTCTGTTGGCCATCTGTATGTCTTGCAAAAATGTTTAGGTCCTCTGCCAATTTTTGAATCATGTTGTTTGCTTGTTTGATTTTTGATGTTGAGTTGTAGGAGTTCTTTTTAAATTATAGATAATAACCACTTACAAAATGAAGCAGGGAAAAGGTTAATAGAGTTTTGCCAAGAGAATGCACTGGTCATAGCAAACAACCTCTTACAACAACACAACAGACGACTCTACACATGGACATCACTAGATGGTCAATACCCAAATCAGATTATTTTCTTTGCAGCTGAAGATGGGGAATCTCTATGCAGTCAGCAAAAACAAGACCTGGAACTGATTTGTGGCTTACAGCATGAGCTCCTTATTGCAAAATTCAGGCTTACATTGAAGAAAATAGGGAAAACCACTAGGCCATTCAGGTATGACCTAAATCAAATCCCTTATGAGTATACAGTGAAGGTGACATATAGAGTCAAGGGATTGATTCTGAGAGAGTGCCTAAAGGACTATGGGTGGAGGTTTGTAACACTGTACAGGAGTCAGTAACTAAAACTATCCCCCCAAAAAAGAAATTCAACAAGGCAAAATGGTTGTCTGAGGATGACTTACACAAGGAGAGAAGTGAAAGGCAAAGAAGAAAAGGGAAGATACACCATCTGAATGCAGAATTCCAAAGAACAGCAAATGTGACAAAATGTAGGATTTGTAATGGTTTTTGTCTTAGTGTAAGGCTTTGGTTCTGGTTTTAATTTTTGTCCTAATTTAGTGTGGTTTAAGACTTGGACCATAAAGAAGGCTGAGCACCAAAGAATTGATGCTTTTGAACTGTGAGGCTGGAAAAGACTCTAGAGAGTCCGTTGGACAGCAAGGAGATTAAACCAGTCCATCCTAAAGGAAATCAATCCTGAATATTCACTGGAGGGACTGATGGCTGAGGCTGAAGCTCCAACACTGTGGCCACCTGATCTGAAGAGCTGACTCATTGGAAAAGGTCCTGACACTGGGAAAGATTGAGGGAAAGAGGTGAAGGGGACAACAGAGGATGAGATGTTTTGGATGGCATCATTGACTCAACGGACATGAGTTTGAGTAAACTGCAGGAGATAGTGAAGGACAGGGAAGCCTGGCATGCTGCAAATCAGTTCGGTTCAGTTCAGTTCAGTTGCTCAGTTGTATCCGACTGTTTGCAACCCTATGGACTTCAGCACACCAGGCCTCCCTGTCCATCACCAAATCCTGGAGTTTATTCAAACTCATGTCCATTGAGTTGGTGATGCCATCCAACCATCTCATCCTCTGTCGTCCTCTTCTCCTCCTGCCCTCAATTCTTTCCCAGCATCAGGGTCTTTTCCAATGAGTCAGCTCTTCACAGCTGGTGGCCAAAGTATTGGAGTTTCAGCTTCAACATCAGTCCTTTCAATGAACACTCAGGACTGATCTCCTTTAGAATGGACTGGTTGGATCTCCTTGCAGTCCAAGGGACTCTCAAGAGTCTTCTCCAACACCACAGTTCAAAAGCATCAGTTCTTCGGTGCTCAGCCTTCTTTATAGTCCAACTCTCACATCCATACATGTGAGAGTACGTATGTATTCACTTTCACTATAAGCCTGCCTTATAAGAAATACTAAAAAAAGAAAAAACCATGCAAATTGCAACAAAATGGCACTAGACAGCAACATGAATGCACACATGAAATATATAAAGCTCACCAGTAAATGTGAATATATAAACAAATAAAGAATATCATATAATACTGTAATAAAGTAAAGTGAAGTCGCTCAGTCATGTCTGACTCTTTGCGACCCCATGGACTGTAGCCTACCACACTCCTCCATCCATGAGATTTTCCAGGCAAAAGTACTGGAATGGGTTGCCACTTCCTTCTCCAGAGGATCTTCCCAACCCAGTGATAGAACCTGGGTCTCCCACATTATAGGGCTTCCCTATAAGCTTATAGGGCTTCCCAGGTGGCAAGTGGTAAAGAATCTGCCTGCCAATGCAGGAGATCCAAGAGATGCTATTCAGTCTCTTGGTTGGGAAGATCCCCTGGAGGAGGAAATGGCAACCCATTGCCTGGAAAATTCCATGGAAAAAGTGGTGGGCTGCAGTCCATGGGGTTGCAAAGATTTGAACATGACTGAGTGCTTGCATACACAAACACATAGACACACATACACACACTCATAATGCAGGCTTAGTGATGATGAAATACCTCAGTGATGATGAAATGCCTCAGCTTTTGTTTATTCAGTGATATCTTTGTTTCTCCCTCATTTTTAAAGGACAGTGTTGCTGGATATAGTATGCCTGATTGACATTTAACTTATTTCAGCACTTTATATGTACCACCCTACTCCCCTTGGTCGGTAAGTTTTCTACTATTATTTGGTGATAATTTTATGGGAACTCCATTGTACAAGTTATTTTTCCCTTTTGCTTTTAAGATTCTCTCTTCGTCTTTGACTTTTGACAGTGTCTAGGTGTGGGTATCTCTGGGTTCATCCTGGTTGCAGGCTTTTGAATTTCCTGAATTTGAATGTCTATTTCCTGCTTCAGATTTGGAGAATTTTTTCTATTGTTTCTTCAGATAATCACTCTGCCCACCAGAGTTTTGTCCCTGTTTCTCTTCCTTCTGAAATTCTCATAATGCATATATTGATTTATTTTATGGTATCACATAAATCCTTTAAAATTTCTTCATTAAAATTTTTTTTTCTCCTATGGTTTAATAATTTTAAAAGACCTGACCTTGAGTTCACACAGTGTTTCTTCTTCTTGAGCAAGTTTTCTATTGAACTCCTGTAGTGATTTTTTTCAATCCAGTTGTTACATTTTTCAGTTCCAGAATTTCTGTTTTGGTTTCCTAATAGTTTCTAGCTCATAATATTCTCATTTTGTTCATGCATCAGTTTTATGATTTTATTTAGTTGTCTGTGTCCTTTTATAGATCATTGAACTTCTTTAAGATAATTATTTTGGATCCTTTGTCAAGTAAGTCATAGATCTTCATTTATTTGGGGTTTGTTTCTGAAAATTTATTCTGTTCCTTTGATTCAGTAATGTTCACCTGTTTCCTTGTGTCAGTTGTATTTTTCTGCTGAGATTCGTGCATCTGTATGAAAAGCCCTGTCCCCAGTATGTATAAACTGGCTTAATATAGAGAGACATCTTCAATAATCAGTCCACCTAAAGATTCTTGGGGTTATCTGAAACTTTTTTGGAGGGCTACCCCTCCTCTAGACTTATGCATGTAATTTCCTTCTTAGAGCTATCTGCCAGATTCTTTTTCCCTAGCTCGTAATATCTTGCTCTCTCTGATGCCTGTCTGTGATACTGCAGGTTCTCTGGCTCTACAGCAACAAGATAATCCACTCTCCTTTTGCTTTAGTAGCTCTTGGGCTTCAAATTATGCCAGCTCCATGCCATCTCCCCAAAACAGGTAAGACAGATACCAGATCCTTGGACACCTTTCATACCAGCCCACTTTGGGCTCCTTCTTGAAGCTTTTTGTCCTGAGCTGTGATGTTCTCTACTGTGGTACTGCAGGTGCAGCAGCAAGCCACTCCTCTCCACTGTTACTTTCAACAGCTTCTGGGGAGCTTGCAAGCAGAAATCAGTCTGTTAAATAGCCCTCACAAAAGCTAGATCATGCCTTTGAAGGAGAAACTGAATCAAGCTGAGCTATGCTGGCACAGGAAGGGGCTATCATATAAATTGAAATGGCTCTTCTTCCTTGTTTCAATGTGTCTTGTCTCAGCCCTGTGCTCACCTGGGGTACTACAAATTCTTAATTTGCTTCTGGAGTTCTCATAAAAATATTTTGGTCCATATATTAATTCAGTGTCTCTGTGGGCAAATGAAGGCTGGTGCTTCCTATCCTACTATGTTTCTGATGTCACTCCAGTTATAGTGAGCATTTGTATCTTAGTTTATGATGGATTTCTACAAAACATTTGATGCAAATATACTTTATTGGTTATTTTTCACACCAAAATTGGGTGAAAGAATTCATATCTAACTCACAGTTTTAACTTAATAATTAGTTTGCCATTTAGTTTATGCAGATAGAATATCTGGTTAGTGAGAATTTCTTTAAACTTGATTATTCTAGCTCTATTTGATTTTGAACTTTAATAAAATGAATACTCAAGAGTTATCCATGAAAGATGATCAGTTTTTAAGATTTATAGCCTCTAAATGTCAGAATGAAAAAAAGGATCATTGTACAAATGTGAAGGAGCAAATATTCATCAACAGGGGGGAAAGAAGATCTTGATTTAGAATTTAAAGATTACTAAGGTTAGTTAAAATTGCTAGAGTTCAACAGCTATTGGAATATTGCTCAAGAAAATAGGGATTTTATACTAGTTATAGGAAAAAGAAGGTTATAGAGAAAATCTAAAAATGTAGGATATCTTCAAATATGAGCTTATTCTAAAAAAATGTGGGTTCTACAGTGACTGAGAAAAAGAGTGCATGGTTTGACTAATGTATTTCACCTTTAATTTATGCCCTGTTATGCATTTGTGGCCCCTTCACGAATCACTGTCTTGATGAAGGGGCTTGTGTAAATCAATGAAGCTATGAGACATGCTGTGTAGGGCCACCCAAGACCAATGGGTCATAGTGGAGACTTCTGACAAAATGCTATCTACTGGAGGAAGGAATGGCAAAGCACTTCTGTATAGTTGTTGTGAGAACCCCATGAACTGTATAAAAAGGCAAAAAGGGATGACACCAAAAGATGAGCCCCCCTCCCCCCGGGCCAGAAGCAAAGCAGAAATGATGCTCAGTTGTGGATGTGTCTGATGCAGCAAAGAACAATATTGCATAGGAACCTGGAATGTTAGATTGATGAATCAAGGTAAATCGATGTGGTGAAGGAAGAGATGGCAAAAATGAGCATTGACATCTTAGGAATCAGTGAACTAAAATGGATGGGAATGGGTGAATTTAATTCAGATGACCATTATATCTACTACTGTGAGCAAGAATCTCATAGAAGAAAGGGATTAGCCCTCATAAACAACTAAAGAGTCCGAAATGCAGTGCTTGGATGCAACCTCAAAAATGACAGAATGATCTTGATTCGTTTCCAAGGCAAGCCATTCAACATTACAGTAATTCAAGTCTATGTCCCTACCACTGATGCTGAAGAAGCTGATCAGTTCTGTGAGGATCTAGAATACATCCTACAACTAACGCCAAAAAAAAGATGTTCTATTCATCATTGGGGATTGGAATGCAAAAGTAGGAAGTCAGGAGATACCTGGAGTAACAGGCAAGTTTGGCTTTGAAGTACAAAATAAAGCAGGGCAAAGGGTAACAGTTTTTTCAAAAGAACATACTGGCCATAGCAAACACCCTCTTCCAACACCACAAGAGACAACTCTACACACGGACATGACCAGATAGTCAATACCGAAAGCAGATTGACTAATTCTTTGCAGCCGGAGATGGAGAAGCTCTATATAGTCAGCAAAAAACAAAACTGGTAGCTCACTGTGGCTCACATCATCAGCTTCTCAAAGCAAATTCAGGCTTAATCTAAAGAAACCAGGGAAAACCACTAAGCCAGTCAGGTACAACTTAAATTAAATCCCCTATGAATATGTAATGGAGGTGATGAATAGATTCAACGTATTAGATCTAGTAAACATGTGTCTGAAGAGCTATAGATGGAGGTCTGTAATATTGCATAGGAGGCGGTGAACAAATCCATCCCAAAGAAAAAGAAAAGAAGACAAAGTGGTTATCTGAGGAAGCTTTACAAATAGCTGAAGAAAGAGAAGTGAAAAGCAAGGGAGAAAGGGAAAGTTACACTCAACTAAACATAGAGCTCCACAGATTAGCAAGGAGAGACAAGAAGGCCTTGTTCAATGAACAGTGCAAAGAAGTAGAGGAAAACAACAGAAGGGGAAAGACTAGAGATCTCTTCAGGAAAATTGGAAATATCATGGGAATGTTTCAGCCAAAGATAGGCACAATAAAGGACAGAAATGATAGAGACCTCGTAGAAGCAGAAGAGATCAAGAAGAGATGGAAAGAATAAATAGAAGAACTATACAAAAAAGATCTTAATGAACTGGATAACCACAAATGGTGTGGTCAGCCACTCAGAACCAGACATTCTGGAGTATGAAGTCAAGTGCTTAGGAAGCACTACTGTCCATAAGGCTAGTGGACGCAATGGAATTCCAGTAGAGCTATTTAAAACCCTAAAAGATGATGCTATCAAAGTGCTGCATTCAGTATGCCAGCAAATCTGGAAGACCCAGCAGTGGCTATAGGCCTGGAAAAGGTCAGTCTTCATCCCTGTCCCCAAGAAGGGCAGTACTAAAGAAGGTTCAAACTACCAGACAGTTGCTCTCATCTCCCATGCTAGTAGGATCATGCTCAAAATCTTGCATTCTAGGCTCAGCATTACATGAACCAAGAAATTCCAGACATCCAAGCTGGGTTTAGAAAAGGCAGAGGAACTAGAGATCAAGTTGCCAACATTCGCTGGATCATAAAGAAAGGGAATTCCAGAAAAGCATCTACCTCTGTTTCATTGACTATGTTAAAGCCTTTGACTGTGTGGATCATAATAAACTGTGGACAGAGATAGGAATACCAGACCATCTTACCTGTCTCCTGAGAAACCTGTATGCATGTCAAGAAGCAACAGTTAGAACCCTATATGGAACAACTGACTGGTTCAGGATTGAGAGAGGAGTACAAAAAGGCTGTTTGTTGTCACTGTATTTATTTAACTCATGCTAAATGCCAAGATGGATAACATATAAGCGGAATCCACATTGCTGGGAGATATATCAACAACCTCCGATATATGGATGATACCACTCTAATGGCAGAAAGTGAAGAGGAACTAAAGAACCTCATGATGAAGGTGAAGGAAGAGAGTGAAAAAGCTGGCTTAAAACTAAATATTAAAAAAAACAAAAACTAAGCTCATGGCATCCTGCCCCATCACTTTATGGCAAATAGAAGGGGAAAAGGTAGAAGCAGTGACAGATTTCCTCTTCTTGGGTTCTAAAATCACTGCAGATGGTGACTGCAGCCATGAAGTCAAAAGATATTTGATTCTTGGCAGGAAAGTTATGACAAACCTAGACAGTGTGTTGAAAAGCAGACATCACTTTGCCGACAAATGTCCGAATAGTCAAAACTTTAGTCTTTCTGATGGTCACGTACAGTTGTGGGAGCTGGACCATAAAGAAGGCAGAGCATCAAAGAATTTATGCTTTTGAAATGTGGTGCTGGAAGACTTCTGAGTGCCTTGGATAGCAAGGAAATCAAATTAGTCAATCTTAAAGGAAACCACCACTGAATACTCATTGGAAGGATTGATGGCTGAAGTTCCAATATTTTGGTGACCTGATGCAAACAGCCAACTCATAAAAGACCCTGATGCTGGGAAAGATTGAGAGCAGAAGGAGAAGAGGGCATCAGAGGATGAGATGACTGGATGGCATTACTGATGAAATGACATGAACTTAGGCACTCTGGGAGATGGTAATGGATAGGCATGCTATAGTCCATGGAGTCATGAAAAGTTGGACACAACTGGGCAACTGAACAATGAACAATGCTTGTGTGGCAATTAGAAGGTCAATATTTCACTGCTTTTGAAGTGAAGGTCATTTCACTGAAGGTCATTAAAAGATCAATGAAGAAAAAATAGAATATGATATTTAGAATGAGTTCTAGAGATAAGAACAGAACAAGATAATTGTTTGTATGTTTAATGAAGTTATATTTTAGAATCGATTTTGAGTAAAATTAAGCAAAGCAGTGATATTNGATAAGAACAGAACAAGATAACTGTTTGTATGTTTAATGAAGTTATATTTTAGAATCGATTTTGAGTAAAATTAAGCAAAGCAGTGATATTATATTTATCTGTAATTATTAAATAAACGTTGGCTCTAATTTTTCAAAGCACTCCCCTGTAGAGTGAGTTATAATCTCAGCTCCCCTGGGGAGTAATTTAGTCTTTTCTTCAAATATTTCTAAGGGGTTTCTAAGTAAAAATCTGTCAGCATATTCTGGTATCATTCCAGGTACATGTAGTGGATTAGCAGATTATAAAAAATGTCTTCCCAAATGGGTTGTGCATAATAATCTATTTTGGTTTGAGAAGGTAAAAATAGAATTTCCTCAGAATTTTTTTAATTAAAATTTTTTTTCTGTATGTGCATAAATTTAAAAAATTACCTATAATAACACATTAGAGCTTAGAATTATTTTAAAAATTAATAAGGATCTTGGGAAACATTTTACAGATAAAAGATTGTATTCAATTCAGGTCTGTTGAGATATAAGGAATTGAACTTTTAGGTTCCATCATGGCAATGCCTTTTTTAAGCAGCCTTATTGAGGCATAATTTACATACCATAATATTAACTATTTGTAAGTATATAATTCAAAGTGAATTTATTGAGTTGTATATAGATCACAATAAGCCAGTCAGAATATTTCCATCTCTTCCTAAATTTCTCTTATGTTCATTTGCAGGTAATCTCTATTCCCTTTGTTTTCTGTTTCTATAAATTTACCTTTTTGTGTGTTTCATATTTCTTATATTTCATATAAGTTGAATCATATACTATGTAGTCTTTTGCACCTGACATCTCTCTCTTTTTTTTTTTTTTTTTTTTATCTTGAT
>SJYQ01002196.1:400270-414390 GCA_006410935.1 Redunca redunca
GATGTTGGCAATTTGATCTCTGGTTCCTCTGCCTTTTCTAAAACCAGCTTGAACATCTGGAAGTTCACGGTTCATGCATTGCTGAAGCCTGGCTTGGAGAATTTTGAGCATTACTTTACTAGCATGTGAGATGAGTGCAACTGTGCGGTAGTTTGAGCATTCTTTGGCATTGCCTTTCTTTGGGACTGGAATGAAAACTGACCTTTTCCAGTCCTGTGGCCACTGCTGAGTTTTCCAAATTTGCTGGCATATTAAGTGCAGCACTTTCACAGCATCATAGGAAAGTATAAAACTTGTTCTTCCAAATCTATCCAGGGTGTGTAAGCCTGTAGCTTCTCTGCTTAGAGAAGTCCCTGAGGGCAACCCTGCAGGCTGGATTCAGGCTTGATGACCACATTGTGCTGGTCATTCCGTATAAATATAAGAATGAGGTCATGTGTGTTTGTTAGTTACTGTTGTGTCCAACTCTGTGTGATCTCATGGACTGTAGCCCACCAGGCTCTTCTGTCTATGGAATTCTCCAGGCAAGAATGCTGAAGTGAGTTTCCATTTCCTTCTCCAGGGGATCTTCCTGACATAGGGATAGAATCTGGGTCTCTTGCATTGCAGGCAGATTCTTTACCATCCGAGCCACCAGGGAAGCACTGGTGAGGACTTTTGAATAAGCTATCATTCCCCCGCACCCCCCAGTTTTTACTTTTAGTGCTTTTCTCAACATCAGATGGGATGAGAGTCCACCAACGTAGGGAAGCCCATCCAGATAGGTAGGCTGGGAAGAACACCACTTTTGAATGCTGATTTCTTCTTCTCTGATGTGGTGACTGCTGCTTCCACCCTGGGCTTTGAGGAAAGAAGGGAAATGCATTAACAAGAAGTGATTTAAGCTATTTCCAGTAAATTTGTCCTTCCTGTAACATCTTCCTCCTACCTTAGATACATTATAATGACCTAAAGGAAAAGTCGAAAAGAGGTCTCTGTGTGGGTGTATCATCTGAAAGGCTCTCTATGGAAGCGGTGACAGATTTTATTTTCTTTGGGTCCAAAATCACTGTGGATCTTGACTGCAGCCATGAAATTGAAAGATGCTGCTTGGAAGAAAAGCTATGACAAAACTAGACAGTATATTAAAAAGCAGAGACATCACTTTGCCAACAAAGGGGCATATAGTCAAAGCTATGGTTTATCCAGTCATCATGTATGGACTTGAGAGCTGGACCTTAAAGAAAGTTGAATGCCAAAGAATTGATGATTTTGAACTCTTGAGAATCCCTTGGACAGTAAGGAGATAAAACCAGTCAATCCTAAAGGAAATCAATCCTGAATATTCATTGGAAGGACTGATGCTGAAGCTGAAGCTCCAATACTTTGGCCACCTGATGTGAAGAGCTGACTCATTGGAAAAGACCCTGATTCTGGGAAGGATTGAGGGCAGGAGGAGAAGGGGACGACAGAGTATGAGATAGTTGGATGTCATCACTGACTCAATGGACATGAGCAAACTCTGGGATGTGGTGAAGGACAGGGAAGCCTGGGGTGCTTCAGTTCATGGGGTTGCAGAGTTGGACACGACTTAGTGACTGAACAACTACAACAATGTATTTAGATATATACCCATGGGGCAAATACAAATGTTTCTATGTGTGTAGACATATAAATAAAAATTGGAATTATTCGAGGAGCTGCTGGTTCAAGATGGCAGAGTAGAAGGACGTGTGCTCATCTCCCGTGAGAGCACCAAAAGTACAACTAACTGTTGAAGAATCATGAACAGGAGGACACTGCAACCCATCAAAAAAAGATACCCCGTGTCCAAAGACAAAGAAGAAGCTGCAGCCAGATGGTAGAAGGAGCACAATCACAATAAAATCAAATCCCATACCTTTCAGGTGGGTGACCCACAAACCGGAGAACAATAATACCAAAGAAGTTTTCTCACTGTTGTGAAGGTTCTGAGCCCCACATCAGGCTTCCCAGACTGGGGCTCCAACAAAGGGACTTGGAATCCCCAGGGAATCTGACCTTGAAGGCCAGTGGGATTTGATTATAGGACTTCCACAGGACTGGGGGAAACAGAGAGTCCAGCCTTGGAGGGCACAAACAAATCTTGCATACACCAAGACCCAGAGGAAAAGAGCAGTGACCCCACAGGAGACTGAACCAAAGCTGCCTGCTAGTGTTGGAGGGTCATTGTGGAGTCATGGGTTTGCAGAGGCTCACACCGTGATGGGCGCACTGGCAACAGCAGTCCTGGAAGGTCCCTGTTAGTGTAAGCCTTCTTGGAGGTAGCCATTAACCCTACAATATGGCACGATATACTTAAAGTGATGATAGGGAGCAACCAACAACCAAGAATACTCTACCCAGCAAGGCTCTCCTTCAGATATCATGCAGAAATCAAAATCTTTCCAGACAAGAAAAAGGTAAGAGAATTCAGCACCATGAAACAGGTTTGCAAAAAATGCTAAAGGAACTTCTGTAGGCAAGAAACACAAGAGAAGGAAAAGTCCTGCAGGAAATGAACCCCCCCCCATTAAGAAAATGGTAATAGGATCCTACATACCAATAAATACCTTAAATGTAAATGGATTAAATGCACCAACCAAAAGATATAGACTGCTGAGCGGATGAAAATATGTGTATGTATGCACTTCCACATATTACATCACTCTGCTTGACCCCTCCCCCAATTGTATGTAATTATTTTATATTCTTAGGTTAATCGTATTCCTATTATGGCTTGCAGTTATATTTTATTTTTTGTCTGGCTATTGATTGTGAAAACTGATAAACATCTTTTACTATTGTGAGTATTAACTATTACTCAATACCATTGTATCATGATTGGTCAACAGAAAAATAACAGACTTCTACATCACCAAAACTACCATTTAATAGAAAAACTTGTGATCACTTTTTAAAGTCCAGATGCATATCGGAATTATCTTGGAATTTTTTGAAAAATACAAATACCCAGGTATTGCTTTTTTCCTCCAAACTCCAGATATGTTTCTAATGAGCAGCCATGTTTAAAAACAACTGGAATGTATGATAATTTTTTACTTTTGTCTAGTTTATTTTACTTTTTCTATTTCATATTCAGTGCTCCCATTTTCGGAGAAGGCAATGGCAACCCACTCCAGTATTCTTGCTGGAGAATCCCAGGGACGGGGGAGCCTAGTGGGCTGCCATCTATGGGGTCACACAGAGTCAGACACGACTGAAGCGACTTAGTAGCAGCAGCAGGAGNAACCCACTCCAGTATTCTTGCTGGAGAATCCCAGGGACGGGGGAGCCTAGTGGGCTGCCATCTATGGGGTCACACAGAGTCAGACACGACTGAAGCGACTTAGTAGCAGCAGCAGGAGCAGGTCCCATTTTATTTAGCTTATGTTTCCCAATTTCTCCATATCTTTTTTTTTCTTGATGTTCTTTTTCAAGGCTTTATCAAATGTAGTAGAAAAGCTTTTGTAGACATATATGTAAATAGTATGTATATGTATTTTGCTGCTGCTGCTGCTAAGTCGCTTCAGTTGTGTCCGACTCTGTGTGACCCCATAGATGGCAGCCCACCAGGCTCCCCTGTCCCTGGGATTCTCCAGGCAAGAACACTGGAGTGGGTTGCCATTTCCTTCTCCAAGGCATGGAAGTGAAAAGTAAAAGGGAAGTCGCTCAGTCGTGTCCGGCTCTTTTCCACCGCATGGACTGCAGTCCACCAGGCTCCTCCATCCATGGGATTTTCCAGGCAAGAGTACTGGAGTTGGGTGCCATGTCCTTCTCCGATATGTATTTTAGAAAACATGAATTTTTGCCCAACTAAAAAATCTATGACATTTTGATTCCACATATTTGACTTAGTATGATTATAATGCTAGATTTTTAATTAAAAGATAGATTTGCAACAAGTAACAGAACTTTACTGTATAGCACAGGGAACTATAGTCAATATCTTGTAATAACCTTTAATGAAAAATATTCTCAAAAATAATATATGTGTACATGTATAACTGAATCACCTTGCTGTGTACCTGAAACATTGTAAGTCAACTATACTTCAAAAAATATATATGTTAAGAAAAAACAACTCAGAAAAAATTGGAATGATTCAAGTATATGGATATGAGATGTTATTGTTATTATTTTTTGTTGTTTTTCCTTTTCCAAAGAGGCATACAACTACACTTAGCTGAACACTGGATTTTTATTTGTGCCACCATCTAAATTAACCTATTGTGATGATTTCCAATAAAACTGATGACAAATTAATTTTTAAAATTTGGATACATTTTCATCATCATCAGTTGTGATCAACTGCTGTGAAGAAGTCCTTTGAAAATGAAGTGTTCTAAATTAATATGCTTTAAAAGTACAGATATCAAAAACCAAGTGAGCAAAACATCCAGCCTTTCAAACTTGGTATGTGAATGTTTCCATTTTTAATAAGGAAAATGAGGTCAGCATCACTTGGGGACTTTCAGAAGAAGCCAGTGTACTGTATCAAGTAGTGACTATTTTCAGGCCACAGTGACACAGTTCTTCATCCTGCTGCCAGGTGGCGCTGTGGGGCAGTAGGTGCAGGAGGTGCAAGGTGTAAAAGGTTTGCTCCTAAATGGACTACTTAATTGCACTGCTGACACTGGTGTCTGATTCTATTAGAAGTGTGAAAGTAAACTTTTTTTTTTTTTTACAAACATTTAAATCATCTCTATATAGCTGTCCTTAAACGGGTCTTATTCTTACTTTCGGTGGGAAGCTTCTGTGTTTAGAGACTGCATCTTAAAAGACTGGATAAAAGACTCATGATTTCCAGAATGCACTAATGTCTTTCATTATAACTGGGGCCTCATGCCTTATAAATACTCTGCTTTGAATATAAATAAAGCAGTATTAAAAATAAAACTTTTGTTGCCAATAGAGGGCTTTTTACTTTGGAATAGTCAGAATAGAAGGAATTTGAAGGTGATGAATAGAGGAAATACAGCATTAATTTAACATGTGTAAGCACATACTTAAAATCATTTTTTGAAAAGAAAAAGACCTCCTATAGCATTTTTTTTGTTTGTTTAGAATGAGTATGTTTTGCCCATTTCCCCCCTCAAGGACAATTATCATCCTCAAAATGGTCAACTTTCTGTCCCCCCCCGCCTTTTTTTCATTTTCAGCATGATGTAATTTGGTGCTTTCTTCTTTGTTATTATAAAAATCTGATTTCAAGATCACTCTCAGATTAATTTTCAGAAAGGAAGTTTTCAAGACTAGTGCAGGTGGTATACCTCAGATCCAGGGTTATTTTAAATGTTGGACTTCTCTTTTTACCACTACAAATATAAATCATCAAATTGTGTAAATGTATAAGGTAAATGAGTTTTTTGAATATGAAGCACCTATCAGAAATATGAGTCAGTGTTAGTATTTAGATTTTTCAAGAAATAGTGTATAAAAGATGTGAGCATTTTGCAATCTCTGGATAAAAGACTTTTTCCATTGCCAACATTTTTGTCTTTTCATGTTAATCATCTGGATACTAGAGTGATTAACAGTTTAATTTTTGGATGTATTTTGATTGTATTGATATTTGTGAAGCTCTATAGTTTATAGAGGAAATTTCCAAAGAGGGGCTTATATATTGAAAATTATTCAATTTTCTGTGAAAAATTTATTATAAAAATATAAAGAAATCAGAGCAATATAAATCCCAGATTGTGAATTAGTTTCATAGTATTTGTAAAGGGAAATGTTTTAGTTGAATGTTATTTCGGAGGATCGTATTTCTTATAGTGGTTCTTGTTGAAAATTCGCACTATATTAGCAGTAAAATCAAACAGAGGTTGGACAGGAGGTGTGGCTTCAAGCAGAATTTAATGACTAATATCAAATTCTAATTCAAGAGGAATGTGCAGAAATAAAGTATGCTTATTGCAGAGTTACTGAAAACAGTGTAAATTATTAGAATAGAAATTAAAAAGGAGTTAAAGTGGCATATCCCTATGGTTTGCCACTTAAAAATATGTTTTCAATAATCTATAATATTATTGACATACACTCACCATTTATAATTGGGAATATGGGTAGCATACAACCTAATTTATATGAAATAATTATAAAATGTGTGTTTAAATATTTAAAGTTTTTTTCACCAAATATTAAAAGTAATTCTTTCTGGATAGTAGGACTAAGACTGCTTTTTTCTCTTTTTGTACTCTGAAAATTTTCTTCACTAGTTGTATTATTTTTATAATATGAAAAGATGCATTTGACTTTAAAACAGAAACTTACATAAAGATCTTACAATGGTATTAACTAATGTTTTCATAAATACTTTATTGTCAAAATTTTAGATTCTTTCCTTTATTACTATTATCTCCCCATTGCTCCCAAACCAAGAGCTAAATTTTTCATGATGCAATATCTAGCTCATCCTATTTTCTATAATCAGACTTAAAAAAAAAACTCTTTAGTTGTAATAACCTTTGATTGCTTCTATAAGTAAATGTCTTATATATAGTCTTAGAGGAAAGTTTAATTCTATAAGTAAATATTTTATACCTCATCTTAGATGAAAGCTTAATTTTGTCTTTGTCATAAGCACTGCTTATGACATATAAGGTAAAGAAATATATATATATATATATATATGTAAAGAAGAGATGATAGATGGCATGAATAAATGTGGCTAAAGAAATCCCATCATACAATGGTTTCTAGGGTTGGTTTTATGTCTGATTGAAGTAATTTAATTGAGCAGTTACTATGTGCCAGGCATTGTGATAATAGCATTTTAAGCACTTTATCTTGATTCACATAACAAACTCGGTGCTGAGTATTGTTATTTCTGTTTTACAGACAAGTAACTGAGGCTCAGAAAGCTAGTGGTTTATCCAGAGTCCCAGGGCCAGTTAACTGCAGAGGCTCGGTCTTTTAAATCTAAAGTCTTTTCTCTCCTATCTGAATGTAAATCAGTTGGTATTTAACCACACAGATTACTTTTAAAATTGAAGTATTTCTACAAGATTGGATGGGGTTCAAAGTTTTCCTGATAAAGAATTACTTTTAATATTTCCAAAATCTTATGTTTGTATTTGGGGCCAAACAAAGAAGGGTCTAAGAAGTGGAGAGTGAAAACAGCTTGAAATTGAAGACATGTATCTTTTAAATCGGGGCTTCCCTAGTGCCTCAGAAGGTAAAGAATCTGCCTGCAGTGCAGAAGACCCAGGTTTGATCTCTGGGTTAGGAAGATCCCCTGGAGAGGAGAAGGACTACCCACTCCAGTATTCTTGCCTGGAGAATTCCATGGACAGAGGAGCCTGGTGAGGCACAGTCCATGGCGTCATAAAGAGTTGGACCCACCGAGCAACTAACACACACACACACATCTTTTAATTGCTGGTAGGTGGGAATTGATAGTGTCTGGGACTTCTTGGTTCTCCAAGGTACAATAAAAAAATAATAATTTGTAATTTTCTAAGTGTAAACTTTTCTGGTGAAATTATATGGTAATTAGCCTTATAATTGAAAAATATGTGTAAGATTGTTTTTAAAGAGAGCCTATATAACAGCAGTGTGAAAATTTGGTTACAACTGGGAAAGGGCAGAATGACTTATTTGTTACAAAAAGACCAATAACAATGAAAGGAAACAATTGTCAGGTTAGGAAAACAATTCATCACAGTGAAATAAAGAAATGCAATGAAAGGAGAAATAATAAAATTTCATGATGGAAGCATGGACTCTATATTTGAGAATATTTTGCTGAGAGCACTCTGTTTCCAGAAAGAGATGAAGTGAGCAACCTCACAGGGCTTTTCTAATTTCTGGGATTCCATAACAGAGCACTTTGAAGGTACCTTGCTTAGGACATTTCTGAATTTACATTCTACCACATAATGAACTGCTGAATCATTTTGGTTAAAACAGTCTCCTTATTATTGCACGAGCCATCTCATTATTGAATGGAACAAACCCTATGTGCTCCACAAAGCTCAAAACTGGAGCTTGACTGTAATGATTTTCTAAGTTCATTCCATAATCAGTGGTGCAGTGCTTCATATTCATACCCATAAATATGAAAGGTCTTGGTGATTCCACATGTGACCAATATTATATGCCATTGAAATTTTGTAATTATTTTTTTAAATACAAAAAATGACCAGAATGATATAGAAACCATAGAAGGCAAATTTCTTTTTTATTAGTACATTCCCTCCTCCTCTACCCCAATCTCAATACAGCATCCAGTTTAGGACAAAGACAAAACGAAAGTGTATCTTGAATATGCATCACAGGTTCCAAAAATGAAAAGAAATTGGATTTGGATAGCACTTACTCAATAGACAGATATGATACATGGTAAGAAGGTGCACTGTCTGCCCTGTGATAGATTAAACTACTTTGTAGGAAAATTACTATGAGCCAGTCACCACCACCACCGTGGCTAAATCTTTAATAAAATTCTCTTCCATATTCAGGAGTGAGGTATGAAGTACACAATAAGCAGAGTGAAGTAGAGTGCCATTTATCAAACACCGGCCAGGTCTGTAATCTTCTGTTTTATCCTTTCTTTGTACTTTATTTGCCTTCATTGTTGCAAAGAGGGATATTCACCCAGAGCAGTGGGCATGAAGCCCTGATAAACCTCCTCTTTCCCTTCTTTCCCTCTCACTTATTCCTTCTTGTCAGCTTTGTCAGTATAATTTGTTTATTTCCTTCTAGGTGGTCTTTTGCTTGTTTGGCATTCTTTTCTCTCTTCCTTTTCTTTGCCTTTCTCTGAAGTGTGAATTCAGGCTATGGGAAATGACACCAAAACTACAGAGAAATGCAGTGGGAATGCTAACAGCTACCGTGAAGGACTGTCCAGGATATATTCAGTAATAATTTTGAATGCCTTTTGGCAAGAAAGCAGTCTTAAAATGTTGTAGGCAGCCCCTGGGTGGCAGTGCACAGTCAGTCCTGTTGCCAAAAAAAGAATTTTCAGAGTAAAGATTTGTGTATGTATACTAAATAGATATGTGTCTACATGTGATGTGTATATATGATATATATGTGTATATGTGATAGATGTGTATATATGATATAATGTATATACATATACATTATGTGTGTGTGTGTATATATATGTATACATGCTGCATATTTATCCATCTGCTTCCAAACTAACAAATTTAAAAATGACTTTCTCTTTGAAAGCTCTTCATTCTAATTTATCTTATGTTTATTAGGCACAGTAATGATAATATTGCTAAAAATAACTTGTGTCTTTTAAACAATCTTATGCTAAAATAATTCTGGATATCCTAGCCACGTGATGAAGTCTGAATTGTCTTTAAAATCACGCAGCTGTGAGTACAGATGCAGTGGAAGAGATTGGAAGATAGTGAGAGTATGGATGAAGATGTTTTGTGCCCCTTAGTCTGCACACTACCAGTCTATGTGGCAGTCTTGGGGGTAAATTATTTTTAGTACCATTATAACCCTCTTTATTGTTTGAATAGCAGTTTTATGACAAAACATTTATATTCAGACCGCTTTTGTACTTGTCTAAAAGAAAGCAATCATGGAGAGTGATAAGGCAACAATGTAATGATGACTCCTTTTATTAAGATGTACAGAATTTAAACGGGTGTGCTAAAATAGACTGACAATGCTTCTCTACCTGAAGCTGGAATAGAGATGGGCATGGTTCTTGTGGCAGAGATGTCTTTGCTATTTAGGGGCAGATGACAGTGTGTGTCCTTTGTTATCATTTCTTCCTTTTAGTTAAATGTACTTGATATGTGGATGTAGGGGTAGCAATAGCAAACACAGAAATAGTCTACGTTTGGATTGACTATTATCATGATTTTGTCAGAGCATGATACAATGCAACTACACTTCTGAATAAACTATATGACTCAAGTATTAGTTTTTAGAAAAATTGTGATTATTTGCTCCTATCTAGCATTTGTCTATTTCTCTGTCTCACGAGAATCTACCTCTCATGAAATATTGATAATTTACTCTGTGAAAGAGAGGAGTCTGGGGAGGAGAAGGGACCTTGTATCTCAAAACAACTGAGCAGCAAGAGGTCATTCTGTCTACTTGATACAAATGTTTTCCATATGAGTTTACAGTTTCTTTAGTTTTCCTTGTTCCTAACGTTCCAACCATATGTAAAAGTAAAGCTTCATCTGGTCCAGGTATATTCCTTTGCTTTTTATTTTTAAGTATTTTGTAGCATTAAAATAATGGATGTAACAATAAAAAGGTTGATATTGTACAATTGCCTTGTGCTGTACATAAAACCAAAACTATACAATGTGGGATAGAAATAGTATCTTCTCTTCACAAGGTATCCCTCAGGTCTCTTAAAATCAGCCATACATTGCCAAAGTCTATATTTTGTCTTCCTTTGCCCCTTCTCTTCTTCAGCAAAGTTAATAACTTCTACATAAGGGAAACATCCATTTATTTATGTCCCACCTTGATTCAAAAGAAATTAAGGTGGCTTACAAAGATACATAATGTAAATTTAAAACTAAGCAAGGGAAATCAGCCAACGGAAAGCCAGAAAAGGGAAGGGTAGAGAATAGAGTGTAACTATGGCACCAAATGTCCACAGTGAAGCTCTATTTACTGACTAGACATGGGTCACACATATAGTCCTCAGCTCTCTAACATCTAACACAAAGATGGAAACAATTCTAAAATGCACATGTTCAGTATCAAGAGAATAAAGTGATTCTTTAGGAGATGAGCTACTATTCCAGGCACATAGTCTCGTGGAGAATTTATCTCTTAGATATTCATAGACAGAACATTGTATAATTCAGGGAAATATGTCCCTTAACCATAGCCTCTGGTCAACACACACATTAGTGTGATGAAACCTAGTTATATGTTATGTAGCATTTTGGTAAGGCAAGTCAGTGGAAGTAAGTCTAAGGTTGTTCATTCATTCACTAGTCATCCTATGCCTCATCTGGCACTGCAGCAGGTGGAAAACGGTTGTGAGCAAGACATGTCTTCCTTGTCCTCATCAAACTTAGAATATTTCCCCAATTGTCATTGACAAATTAGTTATATGTGTATTATGAGAAGTCATGCATGTGGTCAGTAGAAGGTTCAGCTAATGCCTGATGGTCTAGCCTAATCCAGGGATGTAGCCAATGTGAAAGTGTTAGTCAGTCATGTCTGGCTCTTTGTGACCCATGGACTATAGCCCACCAGGCTCCTCTGTCCATAGGATTCTCCAGGCAAGAATATTGGAGTGTGTAGCCATTTCCTTCTCCAGGGGATATTCCCAACCCAGGGATTGAACCTGGGTCTCCTGCTTTGCAGGCAGATTCCTTACCACCTGAGCCATCATGGAAGTCCATCCAGGGATAGTTCGTTACAAATACTGGGACTCTGAAAAATTTGGGCAGTTCAGTACAGATGAGATTTCTATGAATACAGTTTTTAATTTATGAGAAGTAGTTGTGGGTTCAGAATTGTACTTGCTGATAAGAGTCTGAAAAGTGCTTTTATTCTGTGTTGCCAGTTGAGAGCAAAGCCACATACCTCAGGGATCAGTTGACCTCTGATTAGAAAGACAAGGCAAATTGAATTTCATATCTAGTTCTGTTCTATTTGCTCATAAGAAGGAAAAGAGAATATATATATACATATATATATATATATACCATTTATTTATATGTGCAATGAGAAGTCATGCATGTGGTCAGCAGGAGATCTATATACATATATAATGGCTGCTTAATTCTTCCATTTTGAGTTCCTTTTGCAATATGCATAGTATTTTCACTAAACTTTATTTTTTGAATAAAAATCATATACTAACCTGTGCCTTTAGAATTTTTAAACAGTTTCTATAAATAGTCACTTTTCACAGCATGTTTCATAAATTTTTTAGAAGACATAGTTATATACCAGGAAAATGCATCTTATGACATCAAATAAATACTTTATTTTTTCACTAATAATATAATTGGACTATAAATGCTCCTGTTGTATTGTTTAGCTTGTTCTTAATTAATAGTACTCAGCATAGTTTCAATTTAACATATGAAGATACAATATGTCAGGCAATCTATCTTGTTAATTCTGTGTGTCTCTAAGAATGGTCTTGTTTTTCCAGATCCATAATTAGCTCCTTTCAGGTGATTTGTTTGTTCCCATTTTGGAACTGTTTATGGAAGACATTGGCCCTCCAGTCACATTAAGTGCTCCCTCTTTTTGCTACATTCTCCTATCTTATTTACTCAAAAGTAATGGAATAAATCAATTACATTCATTATATTGATCTGAGTTTAGAGAGGTTTAGAGGAGCTTTGTGTAGGATAACAGAACCCATATCCTATATATTTCCATATCAGAGGAACCAGGATTATCTTCTTTAAAGTGGATATGTCTGTAAGAAATGGGGCTAGGAGATAGGCAACAGTTTCATATATTTTCTGAATAATCCAGAAATCTTATGACCTTTAGAATTTTCCTAGGGAAAAAGTCTTCAAGCTGTTATCCATCTCTACCTTACCAAGCCCAACCAACCACAAAGTAAACTGTGTGAGAAACACAGGGAATATATCCCCCTTCCTCCTTCCCACAGAAATGAAAAACAGGTATTTTTGCTCTGGGCCATTCTAAGTTCAGTTCAGTCGCCCAGTCATGTCTGACTCTATGCGACCCCATGCACCGCAGCATGCCAGGCCTCCCTGTCCATCACCAGCTCCCGGAGTCCACCCAAACCCATGTCCATCGAGTCAGTGATGCCATCCAGCCATCTCATCCTCAGTCGTCCCCTTCTCCTCCTGCCCCCAATCCCTCCCAGCATCAAAGTCTTTTCCAATGAGTCAACTCTTCTCATGAGGTGGCCAAAGTACTGGAGTTTCAGGTTTAGCATCATTCCTTCCAAAGAAATCCCAGGGTTGATCTCCTTCAGAATGGACTGGTTGGATCTCCTTGCAGTCCAAGGGACTCTCAAGAGTCTTCTCCAACACCACAGTTCAAAAGCATCAATTCTTCGGCGCTCAGCCTTCTTCACAGTCCAACTCTCACATCCATACATGACTACTGGAAAAACCATAGCCTTGACTAGATGGACCTTAGTCGGCAGAGTAATGTTTCTGCTTTTGAATATGCTATCTAGGTACATGACCACTGGAAAAACTATAGCCTTGACCTGATGGACCTTTGTTGGCAAAGTAATGTCTCTGCTTTTTAATATGCTGTCTAGGTTGGTCATAACTTTCCTTCCAAAGAGTAAGTGTCTTTTAATTTCATGGCTGCAATCACCATCTGCAATGATTTTGGAGCCCAGAAAAATAAAGTCTCCACTGGTTCCCCATCTGTTTGCCATGAAGTGATGGGATTGGATGCCGTGATCTTCATTTTCTGAATATTGAGCTTTAAGCCAACTTTTCACTCTCCTCTTTCACTTTCATCAAGAGGCTTTTTAGTTCTTCTTCACTTTCTGCCATAAGGGTGGCATCATCTGCATATCTGAGGTTATTGATAATTCTCCCAGCAATCTTGATTCCAGCTTGTGCTTCCTCCAGCCCAGTGTTTCTCATGATATACTCTGCATATAAGTTTTAAATAAGCAGGGTGACAATATACAGCCTTGACGTACTCCTTTTCCTATTTGGGCATTTTAGTTGACGTTTTTTTCCTATTTTCCTATTAGGCCATTCTAGTTGACATTATTGTTAAATGTATGTCTTTTTTGCGGCTTAGGAACAGTGGAATGAAAATGCATTCAAGAATTTTGGAAATGCATTTAGATTAACTAAAGACGCACATGCAGAATATGAAGCAAAACTTGAAAGCCGTTAAAACATCTATTGGCTGTAGCTGCTGTCAGTTCTCCATAGGCCTTTGTTTTTTAGCTTTCATAAAACTATAGTGTACAATGTGCAAATGGAATCCACAGCTACCTGAAGCTTGTGTCAGTTCTTAAAAATGAAAGACATCTGTACTCTGTGGCATAATGTAGTTTCTTTGCATTAGGGATTCTTGTCTAAACTCATGTATAATTAGTGATACTGTAGAACTAAATAGATTTTCTTCTGGTGGCAGGTTCCTTTCAGGTACATAATGACAGAAATAGATTTGTTCCTTCAGATCTTTTTATTTCCTCTTTAGCTTCC
>SJYQ01002196.1:423313-461112 GCA_006410935.1 Redunca redunca
AGCTGGTCAACAACTTCTACATAATACTACTTGGAGAGGTACCTTATTTTTTTAATCAACTAAAATATGTAGATAATAGGTTGTTTTGATTGTATATTTAGTCTTGATCAGCTCCTGAAAGATTTTGCTGTGATTTAAACTCGTTGAATTTCAGCTTACGAACCAGAGTTTCTTTGGAACAAGCAAAACATGTTAAAATAGCAATTACTCTCGTAATTGCAAATAGCTGAAAGTTCCTGGATTTTTGATGCTCTTATTCTAGGTTTGATTTTCAATATGTTTTTGATTGCTTCCTCAAATTCTTTGCATTTTCTTGTAGTCTGTTTTTTTAAACCATGTTTATAGTTTTAAGCTCATCAGGAAAAGAAATGGAAAAGTGAGTTGGCAGATGAAATAGGAAGGAAGCAAAAGAAAAAATTTACAGTTTCTTAAGATGCCATATCCTTTTGAAAGGATGAGTATTTTCCTGATCAATTTATGTTTATTTTCTATTAATATGGTAATTAAACTTGCTTGTGGATTATTCCAAACCCAGTCTGAGTTATGGTTAAAGGAGCTAAGCTTTCATCAATGAAAGGAATCAGTTTGGTTTTTGTATGCACTCTACCTCTTTCCTCTCTAAAAAGGGCTGGAAGAAGTTTTTCCTATGTCCGTGACATTCTTGTTACTAAGACATTGATCCTGTCAGGTGTTCAAGTACGAAATATTCCTCAGTGGGAACTGTATCCTCAGTGTGTCCAAAGGTTGTTCAGGGCTCGTGTGTGCTCGGTGGCTCCGTCCTGTCTGACTCTGCGACCCCATGCACTATAGCGCACCAGGCTCTTCTGTGCATGGGGTTCTTCAGGCAGGAATACTGGAGTGGGTACCATTTCCTCCTCCATGGTGGCATATACTCTATCCAAAGGCTTTTGCTCCATCCTTTTCTATTTCCTAATCATGACCTTATATATTGAATTCATGTCCTTAAGCACAACTCCTTTTCCTTGAGACAGTGTGTTTTTAATTCAAGGATCTTTTAAAATTGCTTTAGAAAGATATTAATTAAAAATGGGAATTCTCTGAGTCATTTCTGTGCATTTCTCTTCTCATAATTTAACACTTCTTTTTACGTTACTTTTTTCATTTTTGTTTTTTTATTTTAACATTTCATACTCAGTGGTGACACAAGACCACAGTCTCACAAACACACTATGATACACATAATACAACAATATTAGAAATCAATAGTGTGTGTTTTACTGTATATTCTACCTAGAATATACAATAGGGCGCCTTACATAAATCATTTATTCCCAGTCATGATTGATGACCTCATAACTCACGAGTGACGGGGCAAAGCCGAGCCCCAAACGAGTTATGAAATGTCATCAATAACAAGTGGAAACAAATGATTTATCCAATGTCACAGCTCATTGTATGTTCAGTTTATGCAACAGCAGTTAATGATAAAAACACCCAAAATGGGTGCAGCTTGTGTTTTATCTGCGATGTATGCACATACTCTTCCTATGCTATTTTACACTAGGTTAGTGCTTATTGGCCATGAAGAAAAGGATCAAGGTTGAAATAGGAATGCGGGTTGATAGAGAAGATATGATCTTTATATATATAAATCCTTTTGGATTCTCTTTCCTCTTGACTAGTTTTCCCCCCTTATTTTTAAAAATATAGATCTTTTTCTAGAAAGGAAAACATTGAAAAGAATCTGCAGCTATGAGCTCAGCTTGTTTCTTTTTCAGTTGACATTCTAGGAGAGAGAAAAGTTAGCGTGATTTTTTAAATTTAAAAGATGTTGTATGATTTTAATACTAATTTTTTCCCATGTGGAGTTCCCTGAATATACAGTTTAGAAGTTTCATATTCCCATATTTGAATGCAGTAAGAATCTACTTAGGAGAAGGAACTGGCAATCCACTCCAGTATTCTTGCCTGGAGATTCCCATGGACAGAGGAGCCTGGTGGGCTGCTGTCCATTGGGTTGCACAGAGTCAGGCATGACTGAATCGACTTAGTATGCATGCATGCATGCATTGGAGAAGGAAATGGTAACCCACTCCAGTATTCTTGCCTGGAGAATTCCAGGGACAGAGGAGTCTGGTGGGCTGCCGTCTATGGGGTCACACAGAGTCAGACACGACTGAAGCGACTTAGCAGCAACAGCAGCAGCAAGAATCTATTTAACTATTTTTATTTTGTAAGCTTATCCCATATATCCTGTGTATATTGGAAATCTTGTGTGTTTCTTAGGGCCCCCCTGGTGGCTCAGATTCAAAAGAATCTGCCTGCAATGCAGGAGACTCAGGTTAGATCCCTGGGTCAGGAAGATCCCCTGGAGAAGGGAATGGCTACCCACTCCAGTATTCTTGCCTGAAGAATTCTATGGACAGAGGAGCCTGGTGGGCTATTGTCCATGGGGTCTCAAAGAGTCAGACACAACTGAATATTTTTTGTATAGAAATCTTTTACAATGTTAAAGAGCAGTTATATTATCATTGCAAATTAAGAGATTTGTTTCACTGAGGTTAGGGATATTAGTGTTTGCCAGAAGCCTGTATTTGAGGCTAATTTTGTAGGGTTCACATTCCAAACTCAAAAATAACATTAGCTTTTGTGGAAAAAATGACATTTAAAGAGAAAGTCAGGTTCATTCTTTTGAACTGAATTAAAAGTTTGTCTCTTATGGCACTCTCCTTTAATATGTATAATTCTGACTTGCTAAGAACCTCCAAATCTTGTTAGAACATTATCAAGTGAATTGAAGAGACCATAATATGGGTAGCATGCTGTGCTGGGTATTGTGCAAAGTTAAGCAAATCTAGCTTCTACTAGAAATGAATAATTAGAAAAAGGTAAAGGACCACTTAGGCATAAAGATTTCTTGGTGAGTCTTAGCAGTTATGGAAAATGCATACGTTTGTAGACATTTTAGTAAAGCAAATGTGTGTCAAACACTGCCCTGCTTTTAATTCTTTTGGAATATATCTCTAAAATATATTATAAACTGCCTACTTCCTCAAATATCTACTCCCATCATTTAGTCTAAGCAAATATCTTTTCTCTCCTGAACTGTCTACCATGGACGCTTCAAACTGATTCTGTATTTCTTCTTGTCTCTCATCATCATATTTTGCATGTATGTAGTACAGTGGCACCCCACTCCAGTACTCTTGCCTGGAAAATCCCATGGACGGAGGAGCCTGGTGGGCTGCAGTCCATGGGGTCGTTGAGAGTTGGACACGACTCAGTGACTTCACTTTGACTTTTCACTTTCATGCATTGGAGAAGGAAATGGCAACCCACTCCAGTGTTCTTGCCTGGAGAATCCCAGGGACGGTGGAGCCTGGTGGGCTGCTGTCTATGGGGTTGCACAGAGTCGGACACGACTGAAGCAATTTAGCAGCAGCAGCAGTGCCCCGAGTGAGCTTGTAAAAATGTAGCATTCCCTGCTATAGCTCTTCAATGTGTATGAAATACATTTAGAATAAATCCAAAAGCATCTATTTGGATTTCTATTTCATGTATAACCCAGTCCCTGTGTAACTCTCCAGCCTCATTATGTTCTACCTTCCCTTTCACTTTAGTCATATATCCTTTTTCAGACCAAAGGGTCTGGCTGAGCTTCTGCTTTGGGATCTTTTCCTGTCCTATTCTGCTTGGAATTTGCCCCTCTCCTAGCTATTGCTTGTTCATGACTCAGGTCTTTCCTAAAATGTCTTTCCCAAAGAAGTCTTCCCTGAATCTTCATCTATGCCTCCAATATAATCTGTCATTCTACTTTTTCCTTCACAATGTCTATCAAAATTTTAATTAAACATTTATCTCTGTGATTATTTGTTCAATTTATAACCCCCCTCCTTATGTAGGCTTTCGGCTCTATAAAGAAGATATAAAGGAAGGCATGTATATTTTATTCACTGTTTATCTGCAGTGTTTAGTACAGTGCCTGGCATCTAATAAACCCTTAATAAAATTTTTCTGAAAGAAGCTAAGTTGCTGTCTAGTCAAGGCTATGGTTTTTCCAGTGGTCATGTATGGATGTGAGAGTTGGACCGCGAAGAAAGCTGAGCGCCAAAGAATTGATGCTTTTGAACTGTGGTGTTGGAGAAGACTCTTGAGAGTCCCTTGGACTGCAAGGAGATCCAACCAGTCCATTCTGAAGGAGATCATCCCTGGGATTTCTTTGGAAGGAATGATGCTAAAGCTGAAACTCCAGTACTTTGGCCACCTCATGCAAAGAGTTGACTCATTAGAAAAGACTCTGATGCTGGGAGGTTGGAGGCAGGAGGAGAAGGGGACAACAGAGGATGAGATGGCTGGATGGCATCACTGACTCGATGGATGTGAGTTTGAGTGAACTCCGGGAATTGGTGATGGACGGAGGCCTGCCGTGTTTCGGTTCATGGGGTCGCAAAGAGTCGCACACGACTGAGTGACTGAACTGAATTGAACAGAACTGAAGTTGAAAATAACCTAATAGAAAAAGTAACTAGCTTCATTTCAGTAATTTCTTATTCATTGATCACCTACCACATGAAGTCTATAAAACCTAGTACTGTAGAGATTTACTAAAGGATTTTTACCTTTGGAAAATGGATACTACATATTAGAACCCAAAACCAATTCAAGTGTTTATTGAATGTATATATGAGTAGAGGAGAAGCAGAGCTAATCCAGAAACTTATTTGACATTAGTAAATTTGAGCCCTAATTTACAAATTGGAGGAAAAGAGTTGTGAGAGGGAATAGACTGAACATTGTTGTTTCCTGTGTTATACCATGCACAGTATTATGAAGCACAAATTATGAGTAAGTTTATACTTGACAATGGACTGAAAGTATCTTTCTAAAATTCATATGTTGGAGCCTTGTGGTCTAATGTGGTAGTATTTGAAGATGGGGCCTTTGGGAGATGATTAGGTTTAGATGAAATCATCAGATTAGGGTCCTCATGATGGGATTGCTATTAAAAGAAGAGACTCCAGAGAGCTTGCTCTCTCACTCTTTTACACACACACACACACACACACACACACGAGGGAGGGCCTTGTGAACACACACCAAGAAAGTAGATGTCTGCAAGCTAAGAAGAGAACTCTCGTTAGAATTCAACCATGCTGGCACCCTAGTCTCACATTTCTAGCCTTTAGAACTGTGAAAAAATATATTTCTGTTGCTTAAGAATGGTCTAAGTATTTTGGTATGAGTCCAAACTGGCTAAGACACATTTCTTACCTGAGGGTCTGCTTTTCCTGATTTGAACATTTCTTGATTTGAAAAATCTAAAACTAAAATATAGCTGAGAGGCTATAAAAATGAGAATGGTTACTTATCAGCAGTGTACCTTGGTTGAACTGTGCAATGATGGCATAATCATAGGATGATGGAATAGAAACCTCTTAAGTATTTTATTTGCTGTATATTGAAAATGGTTGATACTAATAATTATGATGCGATCATAATTAATAGTTGATAGACTCTATCAATTCTATCAATGATATTTGAAGTCAGAGAGATCATAAATCTTTTTTTTTGTTTGGTTTGCTTCAAGTAGAATTATGACTTTGTTCCGGGGACCATATTAATAATCCAGAGCACTGATTTGTATCAGAATTTATTGGGAGAAAATTAAAAATTTAAATTGCCAAGTCTACCCTAGAATTACTAGATCATAATCTATGTGGGTGGGGCCTAGAATTTGTTTTTAAGAAAACAAACTCTGAGCCCCAGGGAAACTGAACCATAGCATATTCAAGGACACCTAGGGTGGTAAGAGGCATAAAATTATGTCTTAGCAGGAAGATTTGAAGGATTTGGAGATGTTTAGTCTGGAAAGGATAAACCACTATGTTTGTTCAATATTTGAAATTTTGTCATAAAGAATAATAATATGACTTCATCTCTGTCACTAAGAGGGCAAAATTTGGATCAATGTATAGAAAATTCAGGTAGTATGGTTTAGCCTCAACATGTAGCTTTACTAATTTATAGTGTTGTTCAAAGAATAAATTGTATTGGTAATTACTCAGGTCTCTCTAACTGGAGATATTTAAGTTAAAGCTGGGTAACATAAGGGAAAGATGTGAAAACCTTCCCAATACATTCTTCCCTCCCAAAGGCGAGATAGTAGAGTAGATTTCAGAGTTTGCGGTCGTTTGAATGACAATATATTTTTAAAAAATATCTCCTCTGTACTCTACCTTATACGACATAATTAAACTCATGCATGTTCTACTTCTTTTGGTTCTAGAAATTTCTACAGTTAGTTATTCCTTTGTCTCAAGGGTTAGGTCACTGATCAAATGAAGGTATCTTGTGGGAAGGTAACAGCATAAGCAAATTTCAGTTTCCAACTTCAATGGAAATTGCTGAAGGAATATTATACAGAAAAATTTGTGAAACTAAAGAATGGAAATGGATGAATTAAGAACATGAGCTCTGTCTAACCAGTGAAGGTCTGCCAAAATGGGATTCCAATCTTCTAGAGGATGCAGAGTTGGATTAGGACACAGAATACCTCAGAGAAAGCAATATCATATGTGAAAGAGGATTTGATCAAGCACTCATAGCTAAATTTATAGGCCTCATTTACTTCCTTAGAGCAGTTTATGATCCTTGTTTTATTCACACTTAGTGATTAGGTAACCCTTTTCTTTTGCATGTCTCAAACTCTAATCAAACTCTAACCTCTGATTAAAGTTTTTTTCTAACTCTATTATATTTCACAACGCATAGCTGGTGATGGAATTAGGTGATACCCTTTTAAACTAGATTGGGAATTACTGGTGTTCTCACCTGCAACAGGATATTTGTGGAATAGCATCCAAATCTGGGTTTCCCAGATATCATTCATTGAACCTGTCATATATTACAGGAGTTTGAGATTGGGTAGCAATCTCAAAATCACAAATTGCAGAGATTTGTGATAACTGTCTCTTTCTTATAGTTGGGCAACTTTTCATAATGACAGCATGGCAGAGAAAATGGCACCTTTCTTTCCAGGTGCAGAGAGACACCTGAATGTGAAGCATATGTACAAAATTGCATACATATGTACAAAGTTGCAAAATCAGAGCAAAGAGCTTCTATTCTTTGCTTTCATCTCTCTACTGGCCACTCAGGCTGCCCATGTATAATCTTTGTCCTTTAAAGTCATGGTTGTTGTTCTGTTGCTAAGTCATGTCCAGCTCTTTACGATCCCATGGACTGTAGCACACCAGACTTCCCTGTACTTCACTATTTCCTGGAGTTTGTTCAAACTCATTTAAAGTAATACTTTAGCTTTAATTTAGGTTCGTATTTCACCCAAATAAGGATGTTTGGAGGATGAGAGGAAAAATAAAGGGAAAATATGATTATATCCCCTGTGTCATCTTGGGCATGGCTCTGAGGACTTTCTCTTGTACAGTAAAATGATTTAGTGATTTGTTTATTTATGACTGATTTCTTGTCTTATTTTAACATGTTGTTGTTCAGTCATTCAGTTGTGTCTGCCTTTTCATGACTCCATGGACTGCAGCATGCCAGGCTTCCCTGTCCTTCACCATCTCTCAGAGCTTGCTTAAATCATGTTCATCAAGTCAGTGAAGTCATCCAATCATCTCATCCTTTGTTGTCCCCTTCTCCTCCTGCCTTCAATCTTTCCCAGCATCAGAGTCTTTTCTAATGAGTCAGCTCTTTGCATCAGGTGGCCAAAGTACTGAAGCTTCAGCTTCAGCAACAGTCCTTCCAATGAATATCCGGGATTGATTTCCTTTAGGATTGACTGGTTTGACTTCCTTGCAGTCTAAGGGACTCTCAAGAGTCTTCTCCAACACCACAGTTCAAAAGCATCAATTCTTTGGTGCTTAGCTTTCTTTTTGGTTCAAATCTCACATCTATACATGACTACTGTAAAAACTATAGTTTTGACTAGATGGACCTTTGTTGGCAAAGTAATGTCTTTGCTTTTTAATATGCTGTTTAAGTTGGTCATAGCTTTTCTTCCAAGGATCGAGCATCTTTTAATTTCACAGCCTAGTCACCATCTGCAGTGTTTTTGGAGCCCAAGAAAATAAAGTTTCTCACTGTTTCCATTGTTTCCCCATCTATTTGCCATGAAGTGATGGGACTGGATGCCATGATCTTAGTTTTTTGAGTTTTAAGCTAGCTATTTCACTCTCCTCTTTCACTTTTATCAAAAGGCTCTTTAGTTCCTCTTTGTTTTCTTCCCTAACGGTGGTGTCATCTGTGTATCGGAGATTATTGATATTTCTCCCTGCAATCTTGATTCCAGCTTATGTTTCATGCAGCCTGGAATTTTGCATGATGTACTCTGTATATAAGTTAGGACAGTAAATACAATTATATATACATGTACTATATATATATATTTATATACACACACTATACGATAATATATAGACAATATACAGCCTTGACGTACTCTTTTCCCAATTTTAAACCAGTCCGTTGTTCAATGTTTGGTTCTAATTTTTGCTTCTTGACCTGCATACAGGTTTCTCAGGAAGCAGGGAAGGTAGTCTGGTATTCCCTCTTGAAGAATTTTCCACAGTTTGTTGTGATCCACACAGTCAAAGGCTTTAGTGTAGTCAATGAAGCAGAAGTAGAAGAAGATGGCTTTAATTTATAATGAGGTAAATTATAAGAATAATACAACAGAAACTAAAAACTGGGACAAGATGAAATATAAGTCAAATACAATAGGGATTCAAAATCCTGGTCAAAACCAGAATCATCATGGCTAAGCCCTACCCCAGATCATTTACTAGATTCTTTGGAATCTGAGCCACGGTCATGTGTAGTTTTAAAAGGTAAATTTGATGCATAGCCAGAATTAAGAACAGATTTATTAAGTCAGATGTTCAGCTAGGTATTTCTAGCTCAGGGTCTCTCATGCAGCCAGGAAATCAGCAGAGTCTAGTTCTATGATGGCTCGCTCGCATGGCCATTGGCAGAAGGCCTTAGCTCCCTGTCAAATGAGCCTCACCATAGACTGTCTGGGTTTTCTTATAACATGGTAGCTGGCTCCCTCTGAGCAAGTGATGGAAGAAGAAAGCAGGAGCCACCATGTCTTTTGTTACCTAGCTTTGCAAGTGACAGTCTACTGGTAAAACAGAGTAACCCTGATGCAATGTGAGAGGATGCTATACAAGGCTGTGAATATATGGAGGCAGAAGTAATTGGGTGGTTACCATCCTGTGAGGTGGTTACCATCTTGCAGGTGGTTACCATCTTGCACGGTGGTTACCACATCTACTGTAACTCATAACAGCTCTCAATCCATAAATCAGAGAACAATTATTGGGATTTTGCTAGCTATCAAGAATGTTTATTCCTACTATCTACTAATGGAATTGAGAAATAACTAGAGAGTGAGTCTGTAGATATACTGGACTGAATTAGATGTAGACTTGAGCCAAAACTCAATTTATCACATGACTATCATGAGCCTCTTCTCTGATTAGGGGATTGCAGTGCAACCCTCCACCCCCCAAACTGATTTTAGCTCAGTTTAGTTCAGCTCAGTTGCTCAGTCGTGTCTGCCTCTTTGGGCTGCAGGACGCCAGGTCTCCCTGTTCATCACCAACTCCTGGAGCTTACTCAAACTCATGTCCATTGAGTCAGTGATGCCATCCAACCATCTCATCCTCTGTTGTCTCCTTCTCCTCTCACCTTCAGTCTTTCCCAGCATCAGGGTCTTTTCATATGACTCAGTTCTTCGCATCAGGTGGCCAAAGTATTGGAGTTTCAGCTTCAGCATCAGTCCTTTCAATGAATATTCAGGACTGATTTCCTTTAGGATAGACTCAGAGCCCACATTAAAAATCTTCAAGAGGTCTGAGTGTTTCTCTTTGCTCAGTGTATGGTCACTGTAGTAAATGGCTGCAGGTGCTTTGAGGAAAACTGGGAGGTGATACATTGTAGATTCTTCCATATCAGTACCTGGCCTTCTAAGTGATCGGTTTTAGTTTTCTATTAGGCTGACTCAGTCAGGCCTCTCTTCACCATACTTAGAGGTTTCATTGTACAGAAAAAATAAGACTTTTTATTTCAGTTACAAAGAACCCTGTTATAAGAACAGGGTTCTTTTAGTTATAAGAACCCTGTGGTTAGTTAGTTATTATCAAAGTTCATTCTATGGTCCCTCTAGCTCTCATACCTATAATGGTATCTGTATTCTCTTTGCCTCTTGTAGTTAATTCTCTGCCACCCCTCAGATTTTATCATGTACACTGAAATTAAGGAACCCATTTTATTGGCAATGTGTTCTCCCTTCCCCCCTGCCTTCAGAGGACAGTTATGACAATGTTTTCTGAGAATATCGGTGTTACTTTGACAATTGATTTAATGTTTTTGTAAAGGTAGTGTGGTTTGGCCTGGGAAAAATTAGAGGTAGTCACATGTGATCTATTCCTTCCAACTTAAAAAAAAATCTTTCATTCCTTCTTTCATCTAGCAAGGTGAAATCTAACAAGCAACCCAAATTATTTTAGGTCACCATTGTATTTAGGTATCAGATAAGTAACTGATGACAGGCTGGCATTTGATTCAGATCTGGATGTGGCATGGGCAGTACTGCCTTCCCTTTACAAGTTAGCAGACTTAAGTGAGGTCAGTACTGGTTCTTAATGCAAGATGAATCCTGTTGACTCAGTAGGCTGATAGGATTTGGGGGGGTGTTGTATATCAATGATATTTCAAAGATTCCAAATGTCACCTTTCTCAATTACCAAAATTTTGAGGTTCTATTCTTTTTAAAGCAAGCTTATATATTAACATAAATACAAGGCTTTGTTGTAATTTATCAACTAAAGAATCTTATTTTGATTTTTAGCTAATCAATCCTGTGACAATAGGAATGAGAGACTTTTTTTAAGGCAGTCAGAGAAACTCTTTGCTTTCTTCTTATGGCTTAAATAAAGACTTTATGTTAGACTCTGCTATTTTTCTTCTTAAAAGTTTTCCATGTAGTTATGAGCAACTGATCTACCTGACCCTCCTTGTATTCTTATGCTCATCATACACTGTTTCAGAAACTGCCATTTATTTTATAATAGTTGTACCTTTGATAAGTTTTTCATTCCAAGTGACCATAGGTGGTAACTGAAGTATCTGTTTTATTGCTGGAGATCATGATTTACCAATACTGAACTCTTTTTGGCAGGCAGGTTCTTACTTCTTCTAAGCAAACTTAGATGTTTATCTTTGAATGTTTTAGCTACAATTATTTCTGATAGCAATCTGTATTAGTCAAGGATCAGTTGTTGATATCAGAAACTACTTTAGCTATGCTAAGCAGAAATAAATACAAGGTATTAAGTACTTACAAATGTTGAAATTCTGGAAGGATTAGAAGCTAGACTAAGCCTCCAGGGAGACTCCGAGAATGAAGTTGCCGAACAGTTCTGCCACTTTAATTTAGTTCAAATCAGGAAGCTGAGACACCAAGTTTATTGCCAGAACTGCAGACTCCAGAGCCACATTATAGCTACTAGATCTGACCCAGAAAAATTTGTTGTCTTTTGTGTTAAGCCTCTGTCCCACTTAAGTAAGCACTGAATTCAGGTATCATGCATCTAATTGGTAACACTTCATTTGTATCTGATATTCTAGATTTGAGGGAATGCAGAAAATGAGAGCTCTCCAGCCTTTATAATACAAAATTTATTTCTTAGAAATTCATGATAAGATATCAAAGAATGTTAGTTATTTTGTTGTTACCAGTAAAGTTCATCATGTCTTCTGAAAGCACTGTGCTGTCTAGGGTAGACTTTCATTTTGTGTTCTCCTTATTCATGGTCTTCTTTGCAGAAAATGATTGTTATGCACATAGATTTTATATCCAATTGCTCTGTTAACATGTGATGTGTTTTTAGATTTTTGTACCTAGTGTACTCATCGTATTGCAACTCTCATGTAGCTTCCAATAGTGAATAGTTGAACAAGAATTTGAGTTGTTATTTCACAGGTTCTTGTAATAAATTGTACAATTGTTGTGGCTTCTCCATTTTTAAATCTATATTAGTATTCTGAAGATAATAAAAGATCAGAAAAATATAGTGAATAAGAAAAATGCATTATGATTTGAAGCCTCACGGAAATGTAATGATATATTCAAAGTATCCTTAGTTTGATATTTGTCTCTGGTCAGTCACAACTTCCTAATTCTTGCTTGGTCTCATAAAGTTTGCCTTGTTTATTATTAATGTATGTGAAAGAATAAACAGTGCCAGGATTCAGAGATACTTAGGTAAATAATAATGAAAGTTCATTGATTGTAAATGCTGACTCCAAATCATAATCCTTCTGTAGTGGCCTACATATTGACAAAGCTGTACAGATGTGAAGGAAAAAGTAGTTCTAAAAGTGTTGACATTTCATACAAGGTTAGGACTGGAGGGGATCTTATAGATCATCTAGTTTAACCTTCTCATTTCGTACCTGGAGAGACTGAGAAACAGAGCTGAGGTAAATTGTCCAGAGTCATAAAGTTGGTTAATTTTCAGGCCCCAAATGCAAATCAGTCTGCTTTGAAGTTCAGTCCAGTCCAGGACTTTAGCTACTATAAAATACCTTTTCCTTTTAATATTCTTAGTATTCATTAGCTAGCTACCCTTGATCCATGTTTCTTTCAAAGGAAATTAAAATGCTTAAATTAGTTTCAGTGTTAAAATCCAGTCATGTAGAGAAATATTACTGATCTTTTTCTGCTTTTTAAAGGAAGATTTTGAAGATGGCTTGTAAATGTTGTTTGCAGAATAGTTTGCTCTCCAGTAGTGATATATCAATGCTTTCTTTTCTAAAGAATTTTTTCTTTATTGCCTAATAGTTGATTTTTGTATTCAGTGGAGTGGAGCAGTGGTGGCATCCAGTGATTAATTAGTTCAAAAAGTGTTAGTTCCCCAAGGATAGCCTGTTAGATTCTTTCCAGGTCATTAAAAAAAAAGAAATCTATTGCTCAAGTTTACAGGTGGTGGCACACTGAATTTAGATTCATCATAAGGCACACAATGAATCTGTTTCTTGTATAAAATTCGTTACTAATCCTCTGTTATGATAATCTTGAGCAATAATCTAAGTTTCCATTTGACAGCAGAGATATGAGCACTTGCCTCTTTGATTCTATATTACATTAAAAATTCTTTGCACTTTCTTTTTAGATTCTTGTTATAGCCTGCCCCATTTGGTCAAAAAATGGTTTGGCTTAACGTCCCTCTGGAATTAATTTCTTTGTGAATCCTATATAATTGTGTTAAATTAATGAGTGAAATCTGAAAATGGTTGGTGTTAGTCCTCGGTAGGACTGTAGACGTCATTAGATCAAGTCACCATTCAATTTAATCCTAGAAGTTCTCAATTTTTGTATTGAATTAAATTATAAAGTGTACATTATTATGTTGTTTTCATCCTTGAAAATTACTACTTGATCTTGGTACTAAAATGGTAGATTAAACACATCCAGTGAAACTAAGAGATTCTTGGCAGAATCTTGATGGAAAGATAGGAACATTTATGGAAATGTAGCTAGAGCCTGGGGTAAAGGTATTATCTCATAACAGTTTTGGCCTTTTCTAGGTTTTAGAACCATTAAAACCTGAGGGCAAAATTTTACTTGCCTCAATATAGGAGGAGCAAGTGTTTGGCCTCATTATTAAGATACACTATTATAGGTACTACCTTCCAGGGTACGGTAGTTGAAACAACACATTTTCCTTAAGTACCTGCCATATGCCTAATGTTGTGCAGGGTGCTCCAGGGAACCAAGAGAAGCAGAAATGGGCAAGGCCATGGTGGCCTGCCAGGATAAATTAACACTGGATCTTCTTAATTTAATCTCTTATTAACCACTTTTTCCTTGGCAGTAGGAAGAGCTACTTTCAAGTGCTGAGCTGTAAAATACACTCCAAACAATTGTGAATGCTAATGTTCTGGTTCTCAAAGGGCTCATAAAGTGACCATCAGTGAAAGCAAAATGAGGCCTTTATCATATTTTCCTTTTTTTAAACTATCTAAAAGAAAGCTCATGGGTAGAATGTCACTTTTAATCCTTTACTGTGTCTATTATGGATTTATTGAGCTTCTTTAATTGCAATCTTGAATGTGTCAAGTAAATAGATTGAAGATTGGCAGTATTAATTTTTAAATGTTTTACTGTTTCTAAATGTTTGAGAACTTTCTTCATTTTCCTCCTTGGAAAACAAAGGCAATGGTTCAGTGTTTTAATTTGGCTTTATTTTTCCATTTTAACTCTGATTAGTTGTAAATATAGTGTAAATTAATTTAATAAAAATATACTTTTGTACTAAAAAATGAACTGAAAGTCTATCAGTGATCTTGATAGTTAATGCTTGCATTTCCAGGTTGAGAAAGTTTACAAAACTTATCTAAAAATTATGATTTTTTCCTCTCATTACTCAGAGTCATAATTATCACCATAGGCTATTTGAAAAATCATCAATCAGGATTCAGCTCTGTGCTGTGAACTTAAACTGCTTATTTGCTGCTGCTGCTGCTAAGTCGCTTCAGTCGTGTCCGACTCTGTGCGACCCCATAGACGGCAGCCCACCAGGCTCCCCCGTCCCTGGGATTCTCCAAGCAAGAACACTGGAGTGGTTTGCCATTTCCTTCTCCATTGCATGAAAGTGAAAAGTGAAAGTGAAGTCGCTCAGTCATGTCTGACTCAGTGACCCCGTGGACTGTAGCCCACCAGGCTCCTCCATCCATGGGATTTTCCAGGCAAGAGTACTGGAGTGGGGTGCCATCGACTTGTATATTAATACTGCCTTTTTCACCCAGAAGAAAACTGTCTTATGCCATAGAAACTAGTAATGAATTGACTACCCTACAACCCTACTGTACATAATGAAATAAAATATTATATTAGTTGACTCCTCCATCATTTCTCCTCCCTGTTTTTCAGTGGGCAGTTTTCACCAGGAGGTAGAGCAAACTATTCCAATATTTGGCAAGTATTCAGTGCTCAGGTAAAGGCTGTTGCTATCCTTTCCTCCTATTCTTCACAGCCTCACTCAGAGAATTTCAGTTAGAACTACTAAATGACCAAAACCATTAAAATATGCAGAACAATGATGTTTCTTGTTTGGTTTTTTTTTTTTTTTCCTTTAGGATAGCAAAAGCATGCAAACAAACAATTCTAGAAACTTCAAGGTTTATTCTGGCTCCTGAGTCCCTGAGACAGCATGACAGATATTCATCTGCAAGTGACTAAGGTTTGCTCTCTTAAAGTGGTACCTAGGGGCCTGGAAGGCTCCAGTTCATGGGATCTCAAGGAGTTGTACGCGACTGAGCAACTGAGCACACACAGTGCCAGATTAAATGATAAAGAAGTTGCTTCTGAGTCCAAGAAGCTGCTTTTGTGACAGCTGGTGGATGATACTATCTTTTGACCATCGTGAAGGGGGTCTGGGAATTTCTCTTGCTGACTTCATATCTGATCCTTTGAAAAGATACAATGTTCTCTGAGAAGTTAATTGATAAACATGGTAAAATTTGGTGAATTGGTTGCTTGGCAAATGGATCTTTAGGTAAATTGCCACAGAAAATTCATTTCAGGTTATTTAATTTTTGTGTTTTTTTAAAAAATGTAAATTTATTTATTTTAATTGGAGGCTAATTACTTTACAATATTGTATTGGTTTTGCCATACATCAAAATGAATCCCCCATGGGTGCATACTAATATAGAGTCAGCATCACCAGTGCAATGAACATGAATTTGGGCAAACTCTAGGAGATGGTGAGGGACAGGAGACCTGGCATGCTGCAGTCCATGGGATCACAAAGAGCCCAGACTGGGAGACTGTGCAACAATAGCAATAACAATATAGAGTTGGAATAAGCCACAAAGTTTGCTAACTTCTTGCCCTAATATCACAACAAACTTGTCTTTAGGGTTCCATCTGTCACACTGTCCTACCAGTTCACTCTGTGTCTTACAGCCAGAGTAATATTTATGAAAACATCAATCAGGTGTACTGTTCTTCTCCGTTAAACCTTTTAGTAACTCCTCTTTGGACCTGCTCAGATCACTAGGCCCCTGCTCCCACACGTCTCATGCCCCAGTCACTTCACTTCTCCCCAGGCTCTCCTTTCTTAGAGCTTGAACACATGTTTTAGCAATGTGCTCAGAAATCTCCCCACCCTTTTCTCTGGTTAAGCCCTTTTAATTGTCATCATCTCAGGAGAAATGTTACTTTTCCTGAGAAGTCTTTTCTAACTCCTTCTAGGTTAAGTCTCCTGATGAGATGTTCTTTTTTGCACTTTTCATTTTGCTTTTGCACTTTGCTTCCATCAGTTCAGTTCAGTTCAGTTGCTCAGTCGTGTCTGACTCTTTGCGACCCCATGAACTACAGCACACCAGGCCTCCGTGTCCATCACCAACTTCCAGAGTCCTCCCAAACCCATGTCCATTGAGTTGGTGATGCCATCCAACCACCTCATCCTCTGTCATCCCCTTCTCCTCCTGCCCTCAATCTTTCCCAGCATCAGGGTCTTTTCAAATGAGTCAGCTCTTCACTTCAGGTGGCCAAAGTATTGGAGTTTCAGCTTCAGCATCAGTCCTTCCAATGAACACCCAGGACTGATCTCCTTTAAGATGGACTGGTTGGATCTCCTTGCAGTCCAAGGGACTCTCAAGAGTCTTCTCCAACACCACAGTTCAAAACCATCAATTCTTTGGCACTCAGCTTTCTTTATAGTCCAACTCTCACATCCATACATGACCTCTGGAAAAACCATAGCCTTGACTAGATGGACCTTTGTTGGCAAAGTAATGTCTCTGCTTTTTAATATGCTGTCTAGGTTGGTCATAACTTTCCTTCCAAGGAGTAAGTGTCTTTTAATAAGTGTCTTTTAATTTCATGGCTGCAACCACCATCTGCAGTGATTTGGGAGCCCAGAAAACTAAAGTCAGCCACTGTTTCCACTATTTCCCCATCTATTTGCCATGAATTGATGGGACTGGATGCCATGATCTTAGTTTTATGTTATAATAAAATTATTTGAATAATTGCTCTGTTTTCCCCACTTAAATGCAAGCTTCAGGAGGATAGGTATTAACAGCTATCTGTTTTAGTACTGTCCAGTGGTATATCTTCAGTAATAGAAACATTCTCTAATATTCCGTATTATTCAGTATGGTAGCCATGAATGACATGTGGCTATTGAGCCCTTGTAGTGTAGTTAGCATGACTGCAGACTTGACATTTTAGCTTTGTTTCATTCTAATCTATTAAAATTAAAATTTAGATAGTTATGTATGGTTAGTAACTTTGAACAGCATAGATCCCATTCACCACTGTATTTCAAGTTGCTAACATAGCACCTGACATAGTAGGTATTCAGCTAATATTTGTTAAATTAACAATTTCCTGGAGTTTGTATTGTTAATCTTATTTTTGGGTAATAAAATTGAAGGACAGAGAGAATCTGACTATCATTCACAAATACATACATACATACATACATTAATTCACACTTTATCTAATGCCTGCTTCCAGTGAGATTTGATTCTGTGGTTTGATAACTCTCTTATTCACCAAGACTCTGTTTAATTATAAGTTCCTGTGTGTAATTATCTATTATTTGATTTATAGAATATACAATGAAGTAAAGACAATCTCTTTAACAAGTGGTGCTGGGAAAACTGGTCAACCACTTGTAAAAGAATGGAACTAGAACACTTTCTAACACTATACACAAAAATAAACTCAAAATGGATTAAAGATCTAAACATAAGACCAGAAACTATAAAACTCTTAGAGGAGAACATAGGCAAAACACTCTCCGACATAAATCACAGCAGGATCCTCTATGATCCACCTCCCAGAATATTGGAAATAAAAGCAAAAATAAACAAATGGGACCTAATTAAAATTAAAAGCTTCTGCACAACAAATTTCTTCTTTATCTCGATTTGGTACCAGATTATATTTTCAAGGAAAGATCCCGAGTAAAACTTGGCATCAAAATGTTGTTTTTCAGCATATGAAGAGTAACACCTGATATAATTATGTAAAAGCTATTAGTATTTGACAACTCAAATTTATAGTTTTCAAGTGGCAGGGGATATGTTTATAGCTAAGAAAGTTAGTATGATGGCTGCTGTGTTAGTACATGTATGATTTCATAGTTTTATTTATTTATTGTTGCAAAAGGGATATCAATTAATTTCATGCTCTGTTTCTCAAATAGTTTTTAAGTCTGTGAGCAAATGCCATCATGCCAGCCAAATAGTAGTTCTCCAAATTTAACACTGGTAAATATGAACAGTTTAGAACTTAGATATTCAAGTCATATAACAATAGATTTTTTTCTGAGAAGTTCCCTGGATTTAAATTTCTCTTCAATATTTAATACACTGCTCACGAACTATGTTGTATACCCATAACTAATGTAATATTATAAGTCGACTATAGTTCAATTAAAAAAAAAGATTTCTCATGAAGACTTGCTCAAGAAAACTAGTCTATTTCTCTCTTGTTACTTAGCATCAAGAATATGAAAAAGAGAAGGGAATATGTTAAAGCCCATGTGTAGAACTGTTCTTAGACTATACTGTACCTTAGGTGAATTTGAAATAGTGCACTCAAAATTTCCTAAGTGGGAGTATTAAAAATATGCACAATTATTTAGTTAAAGCATAAGTATAAAAATTATACTATTATTTTTTAACTAGTGAAAACTTTATTATAATTTAATGAGTTTGAACTCATATTTAAAACACAGATATAAAAAATTTAATTTCTGCCAATTTACAGATGGGCAGGTCTATTTGTAAATGATCTCATCCCTAACAAACAATTAGCTTAATGGATATTAATGTCTGCGTGACTTCCAAAATAAAATCTGAAAACCAGCCACAGTGATTTCACATTTGAGTGCTTTTAGCTAGTACAATGCATTTCCTAATTGTTTATTTCAATGTTGTATTCAGAGAGAACATAACTTCTTTGTATATGATATATTTTCAAGTGTTGATACATTTGAATAGGAGGAATGAAAAAGGTGCTTTGAAGTTGTAGGTTTATTTACAAACTAATATTGTTTAACATTAATGAAAATCCTACATTTAAATCACACATTGCAAAGTCTTCTTGTTACGAAGGCAGTGCCAGAGCTATAATAAAGTCCAGATAACTGACAGATAGCCTTAAAACTTGGACATATGTAAGTTAGAAAACGATTTTTTGTAAATATACTCAATTTTTGGCAATTGTAGAGGGAATTTGAGTTGTATGACAGGAGATAGAGTGTAGAATCAGAAACAGCTGTTATTGAGAGCCAAGGTATGTAGCTTCCAGTCCCAGTAAATAAACTAGTTGTTTTTTAGTGGCTCAGATGTATCCAACTCTTTCCAACCCCATGGACTGCAGTGCATCGGGCTTCTCTGGTCAGTACATGTATGATTTCCTAGTTTTGTTGTTGCAAAAGGGGTATAAATTAAATTCATGCTCTATTTCTCAAATAGTTCACTATCTCCCAGAGGTTGCTCAGACTCATGTCCATTGAGTTAGTGATACTATCTAACTGTCTCATCTTTTGTCGCACCTTTCTCTTCCTGCCCTCAATCTTTCCCAGCAACAGGATCTTTTCCAATGAGTCAGTTCTTCACATCAAGTGGCCCAAGTGGTGGAGCTTCAGCATCATCCTTCCAGTGAATATTCAGAGTTGATTTCCTTTAGGGTTGACTTGTTTGATCTCCTTGCTGTCCAAGACACTCTCAAGAGTCTTCTCTAGCACCACAATTTGAAAGCACCAGTTCTTCCCTGCTCAGCCTTCTTTATGGTTCAACTCTCACATCTGTACATGACTGATGGGAAAAGCCATAGCTTTGACTATATGCAGTTTTGTTGGCAAAGTGATATCTCTGGTTTTAAATATGCGTCTGGGTTTGTCATAGCTTTCCTTCCAAAAGGCAGGCATTTTTAAAAGTTCATGACTACAGTCACTGTCCACAGTGATTTTGGAGCCCAGGAAAATAAAATCTGTTACTGTTTCCACTTTTTCCCATTCTATTTGCTCTGAAGTGATGGAACCAGATGCCATGACCTTAGTTTTTTGATTGAGTTTTAAGCCAACTTTTTCACTCTCCCCTTTCACTTTCATTAAGAGGATTTTTAGTTCCTCTTTGCTTTCTGCCATTAGAGTGGTATCATCTGCATATTTGAGGTTATTGATATTTCTCATGGCAATCTTGATTCCAGCTTGTGATTCATCCAGCCTTTTCACATGATATACTCTGCAGATAAGTTAAATAAGCAGGGTGACAATATATAGCCCTGACATACTTCTTTCTCAATTTTGAACCAGTCCATTGTTTCATATCTGTTTAATTTGTTGCTCCATAGTTTAACTGTTGTTTCATGGCCTACATACAGGTTTCTCAGGAGACAGGTAAGGTATCTAGGGGAGATCATTGCCCTCTTTGGGGCTTCACTTTCCCATTTGCCAAATAACAGCTTCTGACTACTTGAGTACTAAGTTTCATTTTCTTTAAATTCTGAATACTAAAACCTGAAGAGTGAAGAAAAAGAACACAATTCTACATGGGAATCATAGGACTAGATTGCCTATGACATTTTTATATTATTTTTATTCATGTGTGTGTGCTCAGTTGCTCAGTTGTGTCCAACTCTGCAACCTCCTGGTTGCTGCCAAGCTCCTCTGTCCATGGGATTTTCCATGTAAGAATACTGGAGTGAGTTGTCATTTCCTACTCCATACTTATCTTTATTCGTAAAAAAGTTTAATCCTTTTTATTTACAGGGTTATTGGGTTTTAGATTCAAATCTAAACTATCCTGTATCTCTTTCATAGAATTCTCTCCTTTTTTGAAGCCGTATATTGGGCTGTCTTGAGCCCCATATTGATGTTGAAGGTGTAACCCTTCTCTATGCTTGCTCACACAATATAGGATAGTGATGACTAGATTGATGTATTGAGGTTACTTTCCTGGACATGATGCCGTACTTGACTAGGGTGAACATATAATTTATCATTCAAATTGGCACAGTTTTGAGATTGAAAAGGACCAGTATTAACAATTATATTTTGACAGTCACTGTTAACCAGGACTGTGAGGGAAGCATTTAAGGGCTGTAAAAGGGATGATTTTAATGTGCTGTATATAGCTTTGCATGCTCTCCTTTACTTATTATCCACCTTTTTTGAGGCAGAGAAAGAAAAAATTTAGGTTTGAATAAAGGTAATAGTTTGATTCAAATAGGCAAATTGCAGGTTTTGCTTTTCATATGTAAATCAGCATGAATTACCAAATAGGAGGGCTCAAATTTAGCCAGAAATTCTGAAAAAGACAATTATTCAAAATCCAACAAACCCATGGAAATATGCAGTTCAGTACCTCATCTTGCTTACCTTTCCATGAAAGGTCAAAAGTACCTCCTACTGGGATATGTCGGCTATCCCTGAAAGATTGATTAAATTTCTATATAATGTGGAATTGCTGAATCTAGTGAACCATAGCTTATGTAATTTGTATTATACTTTATCAGTCACCTTTAAAAGTGTTTAAGAATGAAAGTTTCCCTTGTAGACAATGGAAACCTGAGAAATACTTTCTTTATAGTAACTTTAGATGTTTGTTTGACTTTAATAAGTCAAACAATGTGTAGACTTCTTTTTCCATTTTGGCCGTGTGGGATGCAAGATCTTAGTTCTTTGACCAAGGATGAAACCTGTGCCCTTTAGAGTGGAAGTGTGTAGTCTTAACCACTGGACCACCAGGGAGGTTCCTGTGTGGACTTCTTAAAGGGTGGATTTCTTAAAGGGATTCAAATGTAAAACTTCCCTTATTTTTAAATGAAACATCTGAGGATAAGCCAGATGAATTTTATATTACATGGGGAAGAATGGGAAAATAATCTTTTCACATATGGTGAAAAGTTGGCTAAATATATATGAGAACTTCCTTTGCTAACTCTCAATTCAAAAGGTAAAGTATGGGTGGAAGTCATAGAAACTTGTCTACTCTTGGAAAAATGGGTTGCCATTTCCTTCCCCAAAGGAGCTTCCCCACCCAGGGATCAAACCTGCATCTCTTGCATCCCCTGCATTGGCAGACAGATTCTTTACCATTAGCACCACTTAGGAAGCTCTGAGTTATGCTTGTTGTTGTTCATTTGCTCAGTGTGTCCAACTCTTTTATGACCCCATAGACTGTATCCCACCAGGCTCCTCTGTCCTTGGGATTTTCCAGGCAAGTATACTGGAGTGGGTTGCCATTTTCTTCTCTAGGTGATCTTCACAACCCAGGGATGGAATGTCTTCTGGGATTCCTGCATTGGCAGGCAGATTCTTTACCACTATTGCCTCTTGGGAAGCCCTGGAGTTATGCTTAAATAGGCCCTATTCTTTCAGCAGGGGAGTTGAGAAAACCAGAGATTAGGATTTTAGAGTTGAAGTATATTCTATTCCCGGGCATATGGATAGTTTCCTCTTTCCTCTTCTCTGTTCTCTACCCCTATTACCCTCCCCTCCCCTTCTAATTCTTAACTCATTTAAAAACTTGACACGTGGAAATGCTCAAGTAGTCTCTGCTCTCCAAATAAGTCTAAATGATAGATCATTCTAGATGTCCAGTGAAAGATCATGGGCAGATTAGAATGACTTTATGTCCTTGAATAGCAGAGTCCATGTTAGAGCTCCTTGAAAGCTGTAGAGCTGCTACTGCAGATCCCTGGGACAGAACTCTATAGTAAAAGAGATACCCCCTGAAAATATATGGACAACATTTCAATTGCTGGAAATAAAATCTTCACTCAACATGGTCTTCAAAGTCTTGTTTATCCACTCCATTGTGCTTTCCAGCCCCATTTCTATCATATCCTGCTTATTTACTACTCTAGATGTCTGTATCTCTAATTGTCATGCTCTTTTTAACCTCAAGCCTTCTAAAGATTCTAAATCAAAATCCTTTACATCTGATTTCCCTGCCCTCCCCGCCCCCCAACCCATCTGCAGCTCTCTTCTGGTTAAATTATACTTATTTCTAAGATCTTAGATCAAACATCCCTTTCCCATAAAGGGGAAGATACTCCTTCTCAGACTAGGTCAACTCTATGTGCTATATACTTATACTCGTGTTTCTATTGATGCAAAAAAACAAAACAAAACAAAAAAAAAACAAAACACCACAAATTTAGTTACTTAAAGTCACACAAGTTTATTATCTCAGTTTTCCTCTGTTAGGAGTGTGCACATGACTTAGCTGAATGTTTTGCTCCTGTGTCACAAGACTAAAATCAAGAGATTGGCTGGGCTGCTATTCTTATTTGGGACCTAGGATCCTCTTCTAGGCTCACTGGCTGTTGGTAGAACATTACCAACATTACCTTGAGGTTGTATGACTGAGGCTCCTTTTCTTGTTAACTATTGACCAGAGACTGCTGTAAGCTCCCAGAGGCAGTCTGCAGTTCTCCGGCACAAAACTCTCATAGGGAGGTTGTAACATGGCTGGTTTCTTTCTTCCAGGGCAACTGGAATGGATCTTTCTGATGCTTCACTTTCTTTTAAAGACTCCTCTGATTAGGCCAGGCCCAATCAGACATACCTAGTTAATCTTTTTTATGAACACAAGTTGACTAGTAACTTTAACATAAGAGTGATTCCCATTATATTTACACATTCTGACCATAATATGCTCAAAGGGCCCGAGGGGAGTTTAGGGGATCATTTTAGAATGTCGCCAAACTTAATACTCTCTCATGACATATGTCTCCTTTCTTTTCGCACAAAAGACTTTCAATTGTACACTTGTTTCTATGACCCTTTGATTAATGTCAGTCCTCCACAGTAGCATGTAAGCTTTGTAGGAATAGGGAGTACTATTTTTGGGGAACTTCTCTTTGCTTATATTATGTGTGCTGTGCTTAGTTGCTCAGTCATATCTGATTCTTTGTGACCTCATGGACTGTAGCCCTCCAGGCTCGTAGTCTATGGGATTCTCCAGGCAAGAATACTGGAGTGGGTTGCCATGCCCTCCAGAGGATCTTCCCAACCCAGATCTCCCTCATTTACCATATGAGCCACCAGGGAAAGGGATTCTGCCAGGCCAAGTAGCCTTGGATTATTAGCATAATGTTCAACACACTATAGGTACTCAACAAATGTTTAAATAATTGAGTGACTTTTGTTAATTGAATAAATGAAGGACTGAATGAAAATTTTTCTGTGATTATCTGGCACAAGGTAGTCATTCTTAGACTTACTCCTTACCTAATGTCTATGCACTGAAAGATGGCAGCTATTTAATAGGATCAGCGCAGTTCAGCTCAGTTGCTCAGGTGTGTCCGACTCTTTGCAACTCCATGAACTGTAGCATGTCAGGCCTCCCTGTATATTACCAACTCCTGGAGTTGACTCATTCTTACGTCCATTAGGTCAGTGATTCCATCCAACCCATCTCATCCTCTGTTGTCCCCTTCTCCTACCCCCTTCAATCTTTCCCAGCATCAGGGTCTTTTCCAATAAGTCAGTTCTTCACATCTGGTGGCCAAAGTATTGGAGTTTCAGCTTCAGCATCAGTCCTTCCAATGAATATTCAGGACTGATTTCTTTTAGGATGGATTGGTTGGATCTCCTTGCAGTCCAAGGGACTCTCAAGAGTCTTCTCCAATACCACAGTTCAAAAACATCAATTCTTCAGCACTCAGCTTTCTTGATAGTTCAACTCTCACATCCATATGTGACTACTGGAAAAACCATAGCTTTGACTAGATGGACCTTTTGTGGCAAAATGTCTCTGCCTTTTAATATGCTGTTTAGGGTAGTCATAACTTTTTTTTCAAGGCGCAAACGTCTTTTAATTTCATGGCTGCAGTCACCATCTGCAGTGATTTTGGAGTCCAAGAAAATAAAGTTTGCCACTGTTTCCATTGTTTCCCCATGTTTGCTATGAAGTGATGGGACCAGATGCCATGATCTTTTTTTTCTGAATGTTGAGCTTTAAGCCAACTTTTTTCACTCTCCTCTCTCACTCTCATCAAGAGACTCTTTAATGCTTCTTCACTTTATGCCATAAGGGTGGTGTCATCTGCATATCTGAGGTTACTGATATTTCACCCGGCAATCTTGATTCCAGCTTGTGCTTCATCCGGCCCAGTGTTTCTCATGATGTACTCTGCATATAAGTTAAATAATCAGGGTATTTAATAGGATAATAGGTCTCTAACCTGAGGTTATTAGAGGGACTGACTTTAAAAGAAGAAGTAGCTTCTAGGTTCCCAAGCCTGAGAAAAATTTATTTATGTTGCAAAGTTGCCTGGCATTATGTATAAAGATTTCCTTTTACAATCACTTTCAGAAACTGAACTTTTATCAACTCTTTTACCAAGGAACCAAACTTCCACCTACAGTACATCTAGTAATAGATACTCAGGCATGAGGTAAGGAAGAATTGGATGGGTAGAGTTGGCATGGTGAGACACAGCCCCAGATATTAGAACTGGACCTTGTAAGGACCTTGGGACACAAAATAATTTGGGAGGTGAGTTAGTAGGTATGGGACCTAAACACAGCAGAATTGATAGTAAGCTGATTTAATATTGAGTTACTGGTTCAACTTTCTATAACTACTCTCTAATTTGAAATAGGTAAGTTGATAAGGTGAAGTTGCTCAGTCGTGTCCGACTCTTTGCAACCCCACGGACTGTAGCCTACCAGGCTCTTCTGTCCATGAGATTTTCCAGGCAAGAATATTGGAGTGGCTTGCCATTTCCTGCTCCAGAGGATCTTCCTGACTGAGGAATCTAACCCAGGTCTCTCACATTGTATAAAGACCCTTTACTGTCTCAGCCACCAGGGAAGTCATTTGGAATATTGGAATTTGGAATAGACTGAGACTTAAATACTGAATTGGAGCTACCTCTAAATGGCAACCCACTCCAGTGTTCTTGCCTGGAGAATCCCAGGGACAGGGGAGCCTGGTGGGCTGCCATCTATGGGGTTGCACAGAGTTGGACATGACTGAAGCTACTTAGTAGCAGCAGCTGCCAGTGGCATTAGAGAGACTTCAACTGTGGCGATGGATTTTCTACCAGGCATACACTATTCAATTACGCAGAAGATAGTATCCCACCATCTTGGAAGCATTCTGAGGTGCCCAGGGAAGATGGGCTATTTTCCTCCTAAAGTGCACAGAAGGAAGGCCAGTACCAAAGGGCTACACAGATTGGGTGAAACATACAGTTAACAGAGATGAAAATCTAAGGTCGACAAGATACTTCAGTCAACCTGTTTCAGAGCCACAGAGAAAATGCTCCCTTGGATGCTTTCCAGGTTCCTTTATGACCTCTTAGTCCTTGGACCTGACCAGATTTCTTGCCCACCCACCTAGTTTGACTTACTTTCTCATACTTCTGTAGTATGCCTTGTGTTCCAACCGCCTGGTTAGAAGCTCTTCTTGCCAGTAAATGATAAATGGATTCTGTAAGTTGGAGAAGATAATTATGGTAAGGAAAGAGACTTATTCTCAGGTTTTGAATAAATTCAAGCCTGTGGGATGATTGGAAGACAAAAACAACAAACACCCTTGGAACTTTCATCTGGACTCACTAATTATTAATATTTTGCCATATTTGCTATTTATGTTTACTTATATGTATGTGCATATATATATATATATATGAACAATTTGAAAGTCATTTGTAGATTTTCCATCCCTAAATGCTATAGGCTTTGTCTTGTGAACATACATTCTCCTATCTGATCATGGTACTATTATTATGTTGAAGAAGTTTTATACTGATGCAATAAAATTATCTAATATATAGTCTACATTCAAATTTCCCAGTTGCCCCAGTAATGTCCTTTATAGATGATTTTTATTGTGATTTTTAAAATATCTAGTTTTGTGACGCATTTAAAAATAAAACTAGGAACATAAGATTTCTAGGGTATCTTGGGAAAATGTGTAGGGTGTTTGTTCAATCTTCTCAAAAAAATAATCGTTCCATCTTTCCCCTGATGGGAAAGCACAATTATCATTCAAGAATATGTCAGCAAGTTTGGATACATAGTAATGGCTTTTACTTAACAGAGTTGGAATGAATTTTCACCTTTAGTTAAAAGTGGGTCTTTGCTTATTGGATGCTAGCTTTCATATTTAAATTGCATTTGTACTTGATCTTTTGGCCAAAGCAGCAAGAGACCAGTTAAAAAAATCTACTCCTCTTAATTTAAAGGTGGTGATTAAAGGAGATTCAGAGCTTTGAAACTGTTGTGAGTATTCTACTTAAGAAAATAAACACTAATTGAAAGGACTAATCAAAAGCTCATCATCCTGAAGGGCACTTGGATGATTCACAAGTGTGCAGCTTAGGTAGACAAGGTGCTCTTATGAGGACCTTATCATTCTAAGTACTGGGACTTTAAGCTGTGTATTAGATGAGTCCTATAGTGAGTGACTGCTTATGATGAGAACATATATCTGCCATTAACTTCATTCATAACTTTGTATAGAGTTTATAGAAATAATTCACCCTTAATCAGTAACAGAAACTTTACTTATATATTTCCTTCAAGAAAGTCTTTCCTTTGCCAATCTGCAGTATATGTACATTTAATTTTATCACATAATCTCTACAAATATTTGAACAAATATTTAATCATTTCCAATAAAAGGGTGCTTTTTAAAAATACATGAATAATCAAGCATTGTCCTCTTTATTACACTCACATAGGAGTTTTACCTTCTTTAGTAGAGATACCTTCAGGGGTTAAAGCATTATTCCAGGGTGCTCACAAAAAGCCAGAGGTGAAAAATGCATTTGAGTGTTGGTTTCCTGATAATTCTAGATGATTCAGACAATTTCCTAAAGAGTAAAGTGAAAGTGAAAGTCGCTCAGCTGTCTGAGTACTTGTAACCCAGGCCAGAATACTGAAGTGTAGGTTTTCCCTTCTCCGGGGGATCTTCCCATCCCAGGGAACAAACCTAGGTCTCCCACATTGCAGGCAGATTCTTTACCAGCTGAGCCACAAGGGAAGCCCCCTAAAGAGTAAAACTTCCTGTAAATGTAATTTTCCCATTATCAGATGATAAATCAATACTCATTGGCTCTAATGAGGAATTGGTGATAAAGGAATTTTAACACCTATTTTCTGATGAGAAGATCACTGTTGGGTTGATAGTAGGAAGCTTATTTCTGAGATTACTCCTACCAATGGAATTTTGTTGGCCAGTACCTGCGCATGTGTAAAACCAGGTAAAGTGAGCAAGGCTGGAATACATTTCAGTGTTATAGTCCAAAAAGTATGATGTAGATATTTAAAGTTATTATGAAAAAATTCATAATTAGTGTGCATATAGATGTTGCAAAATTATCAGGAAGAATTCAGTTTTCTTCACTGAATGCTAATCATTCATTTTTAACTGCTTCCACGTTGCCTTCTGTTTGGCACTCACATTTCCCTTTTCTCTATTATTGCATTCAATATGAGGATGAAATTTTGTTACTTTTGTCAAATCTGAAAATTTTTCGATCATTAAAAGTCCCTATAGACAAAGATATAGTTTCTCCATCAGTCATGTACAGATGTGAGAGCTGGACCATAAAGAAGGCTGAGTGCTGAAAAACTGATGCATTCGAACTGCGGTGTTGAAGACTCTTGAGCGTCCCTTGGACTGCAAGGAAATCAAACCAGTTAATCCTAAAGGAAATCAACCTTGAATATTCATTGGAAGGACTGATGCTAAACCTGAAGCTCTAGTACTTTGGCCACGTGATGCCAAAAGCCAACTCATTGGAAAAGACTCTGATGCGGGGAAAGAGTGAAGGTAGGAGAAGGGGATGGCAGAAGATAAGATGGTTGGATGGTATCACTGACTCAATGGACATGAGTTTGAGCAAACTCTGGCAGATGGTGAAGGACAGGGAAGCCTGGAGTGCAGCAGTCCATGGAATCACAGAGTTGGACACAACTGAGTGACTGAACAACAACAAATACTTTTTAAAAGGTATTGCTCCACTCAGTTCCTTAATAGGAAAGGAGTCCAGAGTGGGGGTTCATCTTCAAATCTCATTATGGTAAACTTTAATCAAATTCTTTCATCTTATCAAATTCTTCTTTCTTTTTGGCCATACCACATGGCTTATGGCATTTTAGTTTCCCAACCAGGGATTGAATTTGGCCCTCCACAGTGACAGTGTAGAGTCCTAAACACTGGATCGCCAGGAAATTCCCTCATTTTATCACATTCTTTATATTTGATCCTAGCCAAAAGGCTGGGAAGTGATTCAAATTCTTTTTAATGATTTCTAAGCTGGATATAGAACTTTTTGACATTATATATCTTGTAGAAATATATCTCATAAGGTTTTCTGACCAAGAACCATTATTTCCAGTTTTCTTATCTATCTGTAGGGAGGTGTAAACCTTCTAAATCTCTGCTGCCAGTGTTCGTTCTTTGCTCGCCTGTTACCATGTCTCCCAATGAGCACACTCCATAGAAAATGGATTTATTAGAGGATATATCACTGACTCTTTCCCAAATAACTGTCTTCAGAAATCTAACGAGGACACCAAAGTTATTTAAGTAGAGCTTTAGGAAGCACTTCCAAGATTGCCATGACATTATTATCAACTCATCTATTAAGCTGAACTGCATGAAGCTGCTGTTTTGTACATAAAAAGAATACTATATTATCCAATTGGCACACTGAAAGGAGGAACTATTAATAATTAAGATAGGTATAGCCAATACTATCCAAGCAAAGGAAAATGTATGGTCACCCAGTAATAACAGTAACAGTACATACTCTGCAGAGTTCTTATGAGATTTCAGTGACAAAAATGTGTGTAAAATACTCAACTGTTATGTGGGAAACATTAAATAAGTGATATCTGTTTATATTGTTATTTTTCATACTTTCTACTTTGGCCAACAAAGCAATGAAATCATAATGACTTGCTTATTCACTCTCTCTCTTTTTCTTTTTTTCTTAGCTAATGCTACCTCTAGCAATTAAAGGAAAAAAATTATTTCTACTATATTTATTTATTTCTTTCTAATTTATTTATTTCTACTATAGTTATTCTCCTCCCAAATAAGAGAAATTTGTTTTAAAATAAAAAAGATATATCAGATACCCTATCCTGTATCCTCCACACACCCAGCTCCAGCTCCAAATCTTGATAGTGATTTTCACCAGAAGCTACTTATACTGAGTAGACTATGTCATAGCTCTTAGGCTTCTTGGGGCAGAAAAAATTAATAGCTAATTTATTAGATTACTAATTTCTTGAAATCAGTGTTTTTCTATTATTTATTCCTCATGTTTATCTTAGTACCTAGCACATAGTAAGAACTATTAATAGCATCTTCAATATATATTATATAATATCAATAAATATTTGTTCAATTAATGAAAGTATGAATAAATGCATCTTGGCAGCTAAAAATCAACATTATGGGTCATCAGCCTCTAGTGTTACTCTGTATCCAGTACTTTGTTATGATAAGGAACTTTCCTAAGCTCTAGGTAGAATGTGTAAGATCATAGGATCAAGGGAATCATAGATTTCTTAGCTGCAGTTGGTGCCAAGTCTGGAACTGTTGGCTACTTAGATTAGTTTCCTGATGTAATTGATTATAAAAGAAAAAATAAATAAAAATAATCTGCCAATTATCTCAATAAGGCTTCCTACTGCATATCCAACAAATTTGAAACATGGAAGTTTCTTGTGCAGTTTTAAGTGCTGAATGTGATATCAAACTTATTTATTAGTATTCAGCATCTTTGTTCAAATATTATTGAGAATCGCATAGTTGTTTTGTATGTGAGAATTTGTTTTGCAAATTTGTTGCATATTTGTTTTACATGTGAGAATGAGTAATCGTATTTACCACTTCCATAGTATAGAATTCTGAAGGCCTCATGTTAACTCAGTCATCCTGGCACTTACTGTCACTTTAGAGCTGGTCTTGGGACACCATGTAGGTGTGTTTGTCTTTTCCTATCATCCTTCTTGTCATGTGAGTACAGGTTAGTTAAAATGAACTTTGCAGATGGCCTGGGCTTCCCTTGTGGCTCAGCTGGTAAAGAATTCGCCTGCAATGAGGGAGACCTGGGTTCGATCCCTGGCTTGGGAACATCCCCTGGAGAAGGGAAAGGCTACCCACTCTAGTATTCTGGCCTGGAGAATTCCATAGACTGTATAGTCCATGGGGTCACAGAGAGTCGGACATGACCGAGCAACTTTCACTTTCACTTTCTATTAATAAGATTAATAATTTGAAAATCAGGAAAAATATATGTTGCATCATTTGCAACTTTTTCCTCCTTCAGGGATTGCATGTTGTTTTAGTTGCATGGCTGTTCAGACCTGGGGACCCCTTCTTCACTCCAGCAAATCTGATTTCTTCCCCATGGATAAACCACCTATCACATACGAGGGTCTAAGTTGCTACCCTTGAAATGAGCAGATTGATAAAAGCCTACGCCTTTGTGCTGGTTGAGTTTCCGAGCAGAGTGCTCAAAAACGCATGGGTGAGCACTACAGCACTTGGATCACGGAACTACATGACAGGGAGGCCTCGCCCATTCCTGAGCTCTAGCTGAATCAGAGACTAGCATGTTATTGGTAGCTGCCTCCCGGAGCCAAAGAAACAAGAAAGGCTCTTTGTGCTCATAGGCCTTTCTTTCTTTCCCTCACTTGCATATGTAAAACCGTTTATCCATCTTAGTAGTTCTTAGCGGCAAGAGAGACTGGAAATTCGCATTTTAAAATTTATCAAATGATGATGTATATTAACATAATAAAATTTTCGCCAGCTTCAGATTCTTAGGCTAAGGAACTGAGTTAACAAAATCAATTAAAATAAATAAATTTATATTTTTAAAAAGTCCATTACTTAAAAATTATAACATTCATGTATAAACTATGAAAATGGTGTAGCATAGGAAAACATAAATAGTCAAAATGTCATAAGCATATCCAAGGGAAGGGTTACATGAGATGAATGTAAACCAATAGTACTTACAGAACTGATAAAATTTGGCAACACTTAAGGTCAGTTAGCAAACCTGTGCTCAGTAAAAGCATTTCTCTCCTGAGAGGATGGGTGGGTATCATACATGGCTGATCGAGATTTGTGCATTTTTTTCTGGTTTGAACCATCTTTTCCAAGTGCTGAGGAATTCAATGCTGTCTTCATACAGTTGGCATAATATGCTGCCCTCATTTTACACTGAAAAAGTTTTGCTTAGGCAGAAACAGGAATAGTATTACATATCACCAAATTAATCATCCACAGGTAGTTTATACTGGTAAAGACAGTTTAGTGTACAAGCCACCAGAGTTGTAGAAAAGCCAGTACTGCATATTGGATACTGTTATTAATCTCTCTGTTTGACTTAGGGACCAAAACAAAGAAATACCTCTAAGGCTGTGTAGGTTCTAATTCTTGCTTCAGCTTCCTGCATTCTTTGACACTATAGCCATTTCCTCACCATTTCATTTTCCACCTACATAAGGTTAGGGAGCAATATTGGATAACTGCAAAGCAAATGTAAATATTCGTGGTAAATCATCTTTTAGAAGTGTGTGAACAAGATTAATACTAATTTAAACATTTGATCAATAAAAAATGATGAATGCTGTTTTCTATTGTTTTGTTCATTGTTACAAGTAAAGGGCAATTACATGCCAAGAATAGTAGAAAAAATATGCCCGTGTTAGACATATTACTGGTTTAAGCAGTGAGATTTCTTAAGGAAAGATACTAGAATGCTTTATGAAGTTTATGAACTTGTAATTTGCTCCTGTAATTAGATGAGACTCTGTCAGACCCATCCTTCTACAATGTCATAATTGAGGGGCTTCTGCCTACAATAGAGTGTTCAATCAGATATACATGTACTTAATGTACTAACTATTTTAAAGATTGGCTGTGGCTTATGTAAAATAAGAACAATCGTTAGAACATTTTAAAGGCTTTCTGCCACAAATTGCTTTTGCAATTTTCATTTCACTTTTAACTATAAAGTTAAGGCATCTTTAGTTATTTTTATTTTAAATTGCTCCTGCTGTTGTTCTCCTCCCAGGAAGTAGCCACTATTCTTTTTCCTTTTTCCTGGCCATTGTAATCTTTCTTACTTGAATAAAAACAAAGTGGTTTATTTTTAAAAAAGAGTTTTTAAATCCTCCCTTGCAGTTGTGTGGAAAATGCCTTACTATTATCAAATTGAAAAGGGGATAATGTGGTGCAGTGACAAGTGTGTTTTATCAATGAGTGTTTTCCTTGGTGTTCTCGTTTTCCAGAAATTCTTTCTGCTTCATCCTTTTAACATCTGTGGCTGCAAAAGGTAATTCTGAAAACAAAGTAGCTGTAGAAAGGCAGGTGATTGATCAAGGCAAAAATTAAAATTGGGTACCAGTGGCATAATTTCTTACTTTTTAGGCCCACAGGAGTCCTGATACAAATTAATTGTTTCTGTGATTCTTAGACCTTCATCAATCAGATGTAAATTATACCATGCATGATTGGCTGCCTTTCCATTCTCAAGTTCCCCATAGAGAGCTTTGGCTGCCAACTGCTACAGAGGCACAGGGGAGCAGCAGCCTGTCCATGGCCGCTCTGGGATAACAAACAGAGCAATGGAAGTGACTTGTAACCACAAAAGCATGCCTGAGGATGCAGCTTGTACCTTTCCAGAGTAATTTTTGTTTAGACCGCCAGAGACATTTTATAATGTTACCAGACCTTGTGTGGCCAAGGTTTGATCTTTAAACATGGTTTCAGATCAATTTAAGAAGAATGCTAGAGCACCTAGCAGACAGCAGGATTGAACATGAAATTAATCTCAAGATTGATTAGGGAAAAACAAATGTATAATGCTCTCAAAAACAGGTTTCCTAAGATACTTTATGCACCTTTAGAGGCAGCAGTAATAATAATAGCTGAAACTTAATTAAAGGAACATAAAACACCTCAGCAAGGAGACCTTGTGACCACATTTGTAGCTGAGGACTGAATTTAGCCTCAAGAAATATGAGATCTACTTTTCATCTCATAGCAACTTACCATTTCAAAAACTCATATTAAAGAGGTGCTTAGAAGACACAGAGTTGCCTTACTCCATATGTAAAGAAAGAAGGGTTTGAAAATGTTGAAGGGCACCTTTTCAAAGAAACATCACAATTAAAATTTTAAACATACATTGGAAAATGAGAAAATTGGAATGACCTGGATACATGAAATGTAGATTTTTCTTCTTAAAGCATTCATTCAGATCCTCTTGGACCTGTCTTCACTGTAAATTATTTGTGTTTTGAATTATATATATATATATATATAATTCTCTCTCTCTCTCTCACACACACACACACATATCTGACAAATGCTATTTGAAGAGGAGAGTGAATTGACTCTCAGGGGCCCTTGGAATAAAGACTAAGATTGCATGGATTCAAATCTTGGCTGGGCCCGTGTGTGACTTTGACAAATTACTTAATCTCTTCAGTCTTTGGTTTCTTTATCTATAAAATGGACATAATAGCAGTTTATATTTCAGTAGATTGTGCAGAATAAATGAAGTGATTTACTTCTATCTGTTCCTGATGCTTAGTAAATGTTATTGATAAATGCATGTTAATTATTATTATTTTATATATATCATCTCTAACTCATTTAAACCATTAAAAGAGTGAAAATTTCCTTTTTAAGAAATCAATTCTTAGTTGAAATGTGAATATCTTCTTAGATAGGAATACCTTGTAGGTTTCTAGGAACACATATAACTGTAAAATACAATTTCTGTTTCTGTAGCTTGCAATTTCTGTTTCTGTAGCTTATATCCACTTGGTATCAAGGAATTAATTCTTCTCTGATCATATTTTCAACTCTCATTTGTGGTTAAAAATGTTTATTTCACAATGTTTGAGAATTATAGAAATAAATATTTGAATGAGATGACATCTGAAATGCTGAGCAGAATTTGGCTCACAGTAAGTTCCAAATAAATATTAGTCTTTTAGATACACACTTGCCTTCTGTATAGGAAAGGGAATCAATGTTTAATGTTCCAAACAAAAAACCCAATTTTTTTTTTACCATCCCACTGAAGCTTGAGATATTTCTATAAACTACATGAAAATTTCTTCTTAAACTTTTCTCTTTTTTACCCACAATAATTCTCTCCCAAGCACTCTGGGGCCACTACTTGAAGATACTTGAGTGGTGGTATCCACTACAGTCTCTTACTGGGACCTTACAATGTGTCAGTAGAGATAACTGGACTCTGAGAAAGGCAGTAGAATGTGTAATTTGCCTCCTGTGTGCTTGGGAAATCTTGCTATTATTGGCTAGTTGTTGGGAAGCAAGCACCTATGTTGTGAAATCTCACTTAGCAAGGAATTACATGTGTCTTCATAGGGCTAATGGCAGCCTCCAACCTAGAGCCAACAAGAAAATGAAACTCTCAGTCCTACAACTGAAGGAAACTGAATATTGCCCCAAACCATATGATCAGGGAAGCAGATTCTTCCCCAGACCAGTTTCCAGAGGAGAACATAGACTTGGCCAAGTCTTATGAGACCAAACAGAGGATTCAGTTAAGCCATTCCCAGACTTTATACCCACCGAAATTGAGAGATAATAAACGTGCTTTTTAAAAAAGTCACTAATTTTGTGGTAATTTTCCACACAGCAATAGATACCCAATACAAATTTTTTAAAAATTTAATCTTAAGGCAGAGTCTGCTTCAAAGGAAAGTGGCTTTTAGTTTAGCAACAAGGATTTCTTGGATTGAAAATTTCCAAGGTGTACCAGGCACATACACATCTGTAGAAAGTACCATGGACTGTAGCTCACCAGGCTTCTCTGTCCATGGAATTCTCCAGGCAAGAATACTGGAGTGGATTGCCATTTCCTTCTGCAGGGGATCTTCCCAACCCAGGGATTGAACCTGGGTCTCCAGCATTGCAGGCAGATTCTTTACCAACTGAGCCACTAGGGAAGTATCTATACCTAAAAAGATGAATTTGAATCCTCATTCTGTCACTAAACTATTTGTTTAGGTATATAGAGTCTCTCTGAGACTCAATTTCATTGGCCATAAACTGGTAAAAATACCATCTTTTTTTCTTTTTTTTTTGAATTATTCTAAGGATTTCCTGAGTTAGCCAACAAAAAATGTTTAGCATAGTACAAAATAACAGATGCTCAGTAAATAACTGTTTTTTATTAATAGTATCTTGGGACTACCTTGTATCCTTAGGTTTTGCAGAATGCTAATACATGTAAGGAATCAAGAGGTAGGTGTGAAAAGGGTAACCATTGAATACATTCTTATAATTTTTTGATCATGAAGAATTTTTGCTTTATAATGAAGAGATTTGATCCATTGATGTTTAACATACTGGCACCATGTAATCGTTCTAGAGATTGGTTGTATTTAAATGTGAAAAGCATAGTATTGTTAAGGAAACTTTGCTGTGTGAAAATCAAAATCATGATGGAAAAAAAGACAAAGATGGTTAATGCCTGTTTACAATATTCATCAAAAACTTAACATTCTTTTTGAAAGACTCATCTGTTCTTTCCCTCGTATACCAGACACTGCTTCAGATCAACTTTTACAAGAACTTTTGACTTTTCTTTATTTTGTTCACAAATAATGCAGCATAACTTTTGTACATTCTACGTTTGAGATGTCAGGGGATTTGGTTTTCACTTATCTCTGAAATAGGCATTTTAAAAGTCTTTAAATGGCCTTTTCTTTGGGTTCTAATGTAACTAATTAAAGGTCCTTTCTTTTAAGAAATAAGGTAAAATATGTTAATCATAATCATAATAATTAGCTGCTGAGTTGTGTCCTACTCTTTGTGACCCCATGGACTGTAGCCCACCAGGCTTCTCTGTCCATGGAATTCTCCAGACAAATATCCAGGGCATCTTCCCAACCTAGAGATCAAACCTGAGCCCCTTCATTGTAGGCAGATTCGTTACCTTCTGAGCTACCAGGTAGCCAATAAAATACCTAGTCAGTTACTTTTTCATTTACCCATCAATATTGTTGAGTATCTACCTCCTGCCACATACAATCCCAAAATCTAGGAATATGGTCATAAAATACTCAAAACCATAACTTGTACCAGTGTCTTAGAATTTAAGGACTTTGAATTTAGCAGTAGTACATGCAAGATGAAATGCCTTTGATTGGCTTGCAGAAAGCACTAAGATGAGACATTCAGAGATGCAAGAAGCATCTCTGGATGTTAGTTTCATTTACTAATTTTCCTGAAAATCAAAGCTGTGTGTGTTAGCTGCTCGGTCGTGCCCGACTCTTTGAGACCCTATGGACTAAAGTCCACCAGGCTCCCCTGTCCATGAGATTTTTCTAGGCAAGGATACTGGTGTGGGTTGCTATTTCCTTCTCCAGGGGATCTTCCCAACCCAGGGATCAAACCCAGGTCTCCTGCACCGCAGGCAGATTCTTTACCAAATGTCTTAGAATTTAAGCATGTTGATTTCAACATTAAGACATGCAAGATGAAATGCCCTTGATTGGCTTGCAGAAAGCACTAAGATGAAACATTCAGAGATGTAAGAAGCATCTCTAGATATTGGCTTCATTCATTAATTTTCCTGAAAATCAAAGCTGTGTAGGATAATGTAATAAAATATAAACAAGTGGTTCTATGCAAATAAATATGTATACAAATACTTAATTGACAGTAATAACTAGATTTTATTAATGAAGATTTTGCCATAAAAATTCTTTTTTCTTTCCTCATTTCCAAATAAATATTAGCCACCC
>SJYQ01002196.1:462968-541272 GCA_006410935.1 Redunca redunca
AATTTTTTTTTGTTTTTAAACATACATATGATGGGAATATTTTACAGATGATAAAGATATATACTAGATAATAAGCATGTTGTTTTATCATAAAATAATGATAAAATCATTTGTAGACCTAGTATCATGACAGAAGATGACATAAATATATTGATTGACTAAACTGTCAAAAAACCTCCTTTAAAATATAATTTTTTCCCTAAAATGTACCTATAAGTGGTATTTCTGTAACTATTATAGAAAATGAGAAAGATTTTTATGGGAATAATTTTTGTAATTGTCACATGTATTATAATGAAAAAGCAAGTATACTTTGAACATTGTAGATGCTGATTCATTATGAAGTATTAATTTTCTATTCAAAACAATTTTTAGAAATAATATAATTTCCTCTTCAAAAACAATGTATGTTGTCTGTTGTCATCATAATTTGAATTTATGACTTCATCTTATAAAATCAGGAGTATAAGAGAAAACAAATGGCTTTGGTGAGACTTTATGAGCTAGAGTAAAAGCTGACAATAACATTTGGCTGATACTGTGTAAAGTTCAGATACCATACAAGATTTTATTTAGTCCTCACCCAAATAATGCTATTGTTCCCATTTTATAAATAATGAAACTGAGAATCGGAGAAGTAACTTGCCTATTGTTAAACAGTTGTAAGAGATAGCACTGGGCTTTAAAACCATTAGTCCTATTCCAGGATTGTAATCTCTGTGCTATAGTGAATTTTGGTGCATGCTTGAATATTGAGATGTGGCTATAGCAGATACAAAGCCTACTCATAATACTCCATTTTGCTGTACAGAGTTTTACCAATATACAAACACATCTGTTTGTATTTGCCTGATATTTATTACACTTATACAGAGGGAATGGACCAACTATCTTTATCAACTCTTATAAACACCCAGAACTAAGAAAATATTTAGCAATGTTGTCTTTAAATATCTTGTCCTTTAAGAAAACTGAACACCTTGAAGTGTTACTTTCCAGTTGATATGCTTAATCATACAGTAAAATCTCACTTTAAAATGTATCAACCATGGTTTTAAACTAGATTAGTGACCCCCCCCCATACCTTATTCTAGTAAAAGATCAAGAAGAGAAGTTCTGTCTTCTAACACCAGCATTATATTTTATTTCCTTGAATTTCTGTTGCTGTTACCTTATTTTTTAAATATTGGGATTTAGGATATATATTGGGTTGCTTTGTTTTGGTTTGGTTTGAAATTTTAGAGAACTATTTTATTCAACATTCAAATAGAATGCTTGACATAGAACTCAGGATTTCAGTTTCCAAAAATGCAGTTACAGGGTCTAGATTTATCCTTTCATCTTAACTGAAACATTGAACGAAATGTATGAAACAATGGTTTTCACAAATTTTGGCAACAGTCAGTGCAGGATAATGATTCTTGAAAGAAGGGGAAACATCAAAGAGAATGCTGTGATTTTCCCAGCTTATTGATTGGAGACTATTTCCAGGCTGCAGACCAGGTAAGAACAATACAAATCCTGCTGGTCTTGCTGAGTTGAGGAGACAGCTCAGCAAGAGTCAAGGAGCCCAAGATAGCCATAAATAGTGGGGCAAAATACAGCACAAGGAAAATGTATCGAGTACTGTTCTATGTAGGTAGGTGAGAGGTAGCAAACTGAAGACAGAGAAAGAACCACTAGGGAGGAGCATGCAGAACAATTTTGAGACTCAGCTTACATAGGTCTGGGAATAGTTTGCATCCCTTCCAGCCTAAATGGAAAGAATCCTAATATGTGAGGTATTTTGAGTAGAATCTTCACAATAGTATTGCCTTAATAGTGGGTCCAAATTGCCCCTAAGCTAATGGCTTTGCAGAACCCACACTATACAAAGCTGAAAAGCAAGACTCAAAGAATCAATCTGATTTTAAATACTTTGTGTCCTGGAACAAAGCTCACCTACATTTAAAGGACTAAAATAAAATCTGGAGCCCAGAAAAGTAAAATGCAAGATGTCTTGTTTCTGGAGGAAACTTATCAAGCACGCAAAGGAACAGGAAATGATGACCAATAACTGGAAGAAAATTAATCAACAAAAGCAGACTGAGAAATGATAGCTATGGTAAAATTAGTAGACAAGGTTTAAAAAATATCTATTATGAATAAAATCTGTATGTTTAAAAAGATAAAGGAAAGCATGAACATGACAAATAGGGAAAAGGATTATATAAAAAAGATCCAAACTTCTAGATGAAAATTTTAACATCTGAAAAAAAAAATGCTCAGCAGGAATTAACAGTAGAATGGATACTAGAGAAGAAAGATCTATTGATTGAAAATAGCAATAGAAACCATCTAAAGTGAAACACTTTAACATGGAACAACAGACTGGCTCCAAATAAGGAAAAGAGTACGTCAAGGCTGTACATTGTCACCCTGCTTATTTAACTTATATGCAGAGCACATCATGAGAAACACTGGGCTAGATGAAGCCCAAGCTGGAATCAAGATTGCCGGGAGAAATATCAATGACCTCAGAAATGCAGATGATACCACCCTTATGGCAGAAAGTGAAGAAGAACTAAAGAGCCTATTGGTGAAGGTGAAAGAGGAGAGTGAAAAGTTGGCTTAAAACTCAACATTCAGAAAACTAAGATCATGGCATCTGGTCCCATCACTTCATGGCAAATGGGGAAGCAGTGGAAACAGTGAGAGACTTTATTTTATTGGGTTCCAAAATCACTGCAGATGGTGATTGCAGCCATGAAATTAAAAGATGCTTGCTTGCCAGTCCAGGCTTGATGCATGAGACAGGGCACTCAAGGCCGGTACACTGGGACAACCCTGAGGGATGGGATAGGGAAGAAGGTGGGAGGGGAGGTCAGGATGGGGACACAAGTACATCTATTGCTGATTCATGTCAATATATGGCAAAACCCACTACAATACTGTAAAGTAATTAGCCTCTAATTAAAATAAATAAATTAATTTAAAAAAAGACACTTGCTCTTTGGAAGAAAAGTTACGACCAACCTAGACAGCATATTAAAAGGCAAAGACATTACTTTGCCAGCAAAAGTCTGTCTAGTCAAGGCTATGGTTTTTCCAGTGGTTATGTATGGATGTGAGAGTTGGACTGTGAAGAAAGCTGAGTGCCGAAGAATTGATGCTTTGGAACTGTGGTGTTGGAGAAGACTCTTGAGAGTCCCTTGGACTGCAAGGAGATCCAACCAGTCCATCCTAAAGGAAACCAGTCCTGAATATTCATTGGAAGGACTGATGTTGAAGCTGAAGGTCCAATTTTTTGGGCACCTGATGTGAAGAACTGACTCATTTGAAAAGATCCTGATGCTAGGAAAGATTGAAGGCAGGAGGAAAAGGGGATGACAGAGGATGGGATGATTGGATGGCCTCACTGACCCAATGGACATAAGTTTGAGTAAACTCCAGGGGTTGGTGATGGACAGGGAGACCTGGTGTGCTGTAGTCCATGGGGTTGCAAAGAGTCAGACACAACTGAACGACTGAACTGAACTGAACTGAAAATGAAACACAGGGAGGAAAAAGACTGAAAAAAATAGCAGAATATTAATGACATATGGGACAATACCATGTAGTCTAATATACATGTAATTGGACCCTCCAAAATAGAGAGATTGGAGAAGGAAATGGCAACCCACTCGAGTATTCTTGCCTGGAGAATCCCAGGGATACAGGAACCTGGTAAGCTGCCGTCTATGGGGTTGCACAGAGTTGAACACGACTGAAGCGATTTAGCAGCAGCAAGTAGAGACAGAGTAGGGCTCAAAAATATTTTAAGGAATGATCATCAAAGTTTTTATAAAAATATTAAGCCCCCAGATCTCAGAATCTCATTGAAGCCCAAATAGAATATTTGAAATATGAAATGCATAGAAGTAGCCTTTGTAATAAATTATGATCTCTTTATTCTAAAGAGTTATTTGCATTCTATTCCCATTCTGAAGTCCAGCGAGTAACCTGAAATCCAGAATGTTGATTTTCCCACAGTCCACAGTTTGTCTCTTAGGTCCTGGTGGTCAGAGGGCATCCCTCCTTATCCTGGGCTCAGTCGTATGAGGTTTTGATGATAGGTAGACCTGATTGGTAGACCAGCATAGCCTTTCAGTATGGTGCCGACAGATTCCAGAGGTCAAGAATATGTAGTTCTACATAGTTTGGGGGAATTTCCACATGTATTATGACCTTTTGCATGGAGAACTGACACTCTTCATACAGGATGCTGAGTGCTAATGAACAATTAAGAATTGAGGGATAAATCATTTATAAGTAATATTTGACTCGGAGTCTATGAGGGAAAAAGAATAGAATAAGTAGGCAATGTAGAAAACTGGGATTGTTGTTTGTTATGGATGATAGAGAAAAAACAATTTGAGAGAAATCAGTTAATTGAGGAATTACATTAAAATCAACAAAGCAAATGATAACAACAGTATTTAAAGATAAATTGGTATATAAAGTTCAAAATCTTTGTAACTAGGAACCAAAAATAAAGGGATGATTAACTTAGGCAGCTGTTTTTATAGCAGTGTTTTCCCCATCCTTTTACTATTCAGTTTTCCAGCATCTCCTGTCTAAACTGCATAGCACTATCACTTCTCTCTTCTAATCTCTCTCTTGCTGCTTAAAATTATCACTCTCTTATATCAAAATGTGGGATCCACTAATTGGCTTTATTATCCCCAAACCTTCTCCTTCTTGCCTTCTCTGTGTGTAAAAAGAATCTACTCATTCCCATTTTTTCACACTCCTCCCTCCCATTTATTCTCCTTTCCTCTGGATATTTAGAGCTGTAGTGTGCAGAGATTCTATCTCAAAGATAAATTTTAGTTGTTTCAAGCATTGGTCTCATGAGATCCCTCTTTAAATGTTGACTATATAACATAAATTTGGAACAAGGATGAGCTGTTGAGATTTATGGGAATATAGGAATTCTACCTCTATTTAGTTAATTATTTACTTTTGTGTGTGTGTGAGTCAAAATTCTAAAAACTTGAATAAAACTTCCAGTATTTTTCTTTTCCAATTATCTTAACACACCATTTTTCCTAGAATCAGGATTTTAAAATGTGGTGCTCACAATGGCTATGTGTATAAAACTTAGAACAAAAACCACATCTTTATTTTCACTAATATGTAATGAGACTTTGTATTTCCTTATGAAATTTGGCAAAAAGCCACAGTGGTGTTAGTAGTACTTATGACTTTACCCTTAATAGAAATCATTAATATTTTCATATATAATTATGGATAACTCAAAAATTATTTACCTTCATCACTGTTTTCAATTGATGTTATTAGAATTATTGCTGGATATTGTTATTTAATGAAGTAATAACAAATAAAACTTAATCTTTTAATAGATAAGTTTTTGGCACTGATAAGTGTATACTTATCCCTAGACACATTGAGTTGTATGCATTAACTATAGCTTTTTGTATGTCAGTCATATCTCAAAGTAGTTAAAAGACTGTTTTGATAACAAAATTTTAATATATTTGGTTTTCTATGTATGTATTTCCTTTCTTGAATTTAAAAACACTGAGAAGGAGTAAATGGCACAAAACAAACTGAATCTCCTCTACTAGGTACACTAAAACTCCTGTCCTAGATAATGATGCAACATGAGGAAAGTAGGGAAAACCACTAGACCATTCAGTGGTTTTGATTTATGACCTAAATCAAATCCCTTACAATTATTCAGTGAAAGTGACAAGTAGATTCAAGGGATTAGATCTGATAGACAGAGTGCCTGAGGCACTATGTATGGAGGTTCCTGACACATTGTACAGGAGGCAGTGATCAAGACCATCCCCAAGAAACAGAAATGCAAAAAGGCAAAATGTTTGTCTGAGGAGGCCTTTACAAATACCTGTGAAAAGAAGAGAAGTGAAAGGCAAAGGAGAAAAGGAAAGATATACCCACTTGGATGGGTTCTAAAGAATAGCAAGGAGAGATAAGAAAGCCTTCCTCGTTGATCAATGCTAAGAAATAGAGGAATTCAATAGAATGGGAGAGACTAGAGATCTCTTCAAGAAAATTAGAGATACCAAGGGAACATTTCATGCAAAGATGGGCTCAATAAAGGACAGAAATGGTATGGACCTGACAGAAGCATACGATATTAAGAGGAGGTGGAAAGAATACACAGAAGAACTGTACAAAAAAGATCTTCACAATCTAGATAATCATGATGGTGTGATCAGTCACCTAGAGCCGGACATCCTGGAATTCGAAGTCAAGTGGGTGTTAGGAAGCTTCACTATGAACAAAGCTAGTGGAGTGATGGAATTCTAGCTCTATATTTCAAGTCCTAAAAAATGATGCTGTGAGAGTGCTATACTCAATATGCCAGCAAATTTGGAAAACTCAGCAGTGGCCACAGAACTGGAAAAGGTCAGTTTTCATTCCAATCCCTAAGAAAGGCAATGCCAAAGAATGCTCAAACTACTACCCAATTGTACTCATCTCACATGCTAGCAAAGTAATACTCAAAATTTTCCAAGCTAGGCTTCAACAGTATGTGAACCGTGAACTTCCAGATGTTCAAGCTGGATTTAGATAAGGCAGAGGAACACAGATCAAATTGCCTACATCCGTTGGGTCATTGAAAAACAAGAGATTTCCAGAAAAACATCTGCTTTATTGACTACACCAAAGCCTTTGACTGTGTGGATCATAACAAACTGTGGAAAATTCTGAAAGAAATTTGGAATGCCAGACCACCTGACCTGCCTCCTGAGCAGGTCAGGAAGCAACAGTTAGAATTGGACATTAAACAACAGACTGGTTCCAAATTGGGAAAGGAGTACATCAAGGCTGTATATCATCACTCTGCTTATTTAACTTATATGTAGAGTACATCATGAGAAGTGCTGGTCTGGGTGAAGCAAAACCTGGATTCAAGATTTCTGGGAGAAATATCAATAACCTCACATATGCAGATGATACCACCCTTATGACAGAAAGGGAAGAAAAACTAAAGAGCCTCTTAATGAAAGTGAAAGAGGAGAGTGAAAAAGTTGACTTAAAACTCAACATTCAGAAAACAAAGATCATGGCATCTGGTTCCATCATTCATGGCAAATAGATGGGGAAACATTGGAAACAGTTAGAGCCTATTTTGCAGGGGGGCTCCAAAATCACTGCAGATGGTGTCTGCAACTATGAAATTAAAAGCTGCTTGCTCCTTGGAAGAAAAGCTATGACCAACCTAGAAAGCATAATAAAAAGTAGAGACATTACTTTACCAACAAAGGTTCATCTAGTCAAAGCTATGGTTTTTCCAGTAGTTACGTATGGATGTGAAAGTTGGTCTATGAAGAAATCTGAGAGCCAAAGAATTGATGCTTTTGAACTCTGGTGTTGGAGAAAACTTTTGAGAGTCCCTTGGACTGCAAGGAGATCCAACCAGTCCATCCTAAAGGAAGTCAGTCCTGAATATTCATTGGAAGGACTGATGCTAAAACTGAAGCTCCAATACTTTGGCCACCTGATGCAGAGAACTTACTCATTTGAAAAGACCCTGATGCTGGGAAAGATTGAAGGTGGGAGGAGAAAGAGATGACAAAGGATGAGATGGTTGGATGGCATCATTGATCCAATGGACATGAGTTTGAGTAAACTCAGGGAGCTGGTGATGGACAGGGAAGCCTGGCATGCTGCAGTCCATGGGGTCTCAAAGAATCAGACATGACTGAGTGACTGAACTGACTGATCATTAGGGAGAAAGGCCTGTTTTGGTGTTCATGAGGCACAAGTGCCTGAGGCTACAAGTAATCTAGTGATTTTCTTCTAAGGTGGTCCCATTCAGTGCCTCCTATAAAAGTATTTTCTCAGTTTAATATTATTTTCTATTGGAGGAAGACTGACAAAATAGCTTTCTGCTGCACTGTACTGACAGAGATCCAATTTGGGAGACAGAAGCAGAAGGATTCAAGTCTTGCCTCAAACTCTGGGTAGGTTATCATTTTTATACTTAGTGTTTTCATCCTTAGAAATAAAGGAATGTTGTTTTTTGATATTTAAGAGGCCTTTTCTTTTTAAATAATGTGAATCTTCTCAAGAATATTGCTGCTAATCATGCCTTTGAGCATTTAGAGAACCTTTTTTATGATCAGGATTAATCTGCCAGGATGAATCCATCCTGTTCTAGTCCTCCCATTCCTTGAAGAATGTACCTATATAGTCTGTCACATAGTCTCTGTGTGACTACAGGTAAGTGGCTTGATTTCATCTATGTAACTGATCTCCTCCTTTGAAAATAATAATAATAATATTAATGACAATAGCAGTAATAACCTCCAAGGACAGTAACAAATAAAATATCATATGTCATACACCTGGAATGGGATCTGGCACATTAGAAGGTGTTTAATCAACCTTAGACCTCAGTTCCTCTTCGAACAAAGGGAAACTAGATATTTCACTGAAGGTGGTACCCCAGTACTTTTAAACTTTCACATTGTTCTGTTTGATACTGAACTATTACTTTGCCGACTAAGGTCCGTCTAGTCAAGGCTATGGTTTTTCCTGTGGTCATGTATGGATGTGAGAGTTGGACTGTGAAGAAGGCTGAGCACTGAAGAATTGATGCTTTTGAACTGTGGTGTTGGAGAAGACTCTTGAGAGTCCTTGGACTGCAAGGAGATCCAGCCAGTCNAGATCAGTCCTGGGATTTCTTTGGAAGGAATGATGCTAAAGCTGAAACTCCAGTACTTTGGCCACCTCATGTGAAGAGTTGACTCATTGGAAAAGACTCTGATGCTGGGAGGGATTGGGGGAAGGAGGAGAAGGGGACCACAGAGGATGAGATGGCTGGATGGCATTACTGACTCGATGGATGTGAGTCTGGGTGAACTCCAGGAGTTGGTGATGGACAGGGAGGCTTGGCATGCTGCGATTCATGGGGTCACAAAGAGTCGGACATGACTGAGTGACTGAACTGAACTGAACAGGCTTGAGGGCTGTGCTACTACTGCAGGCAGGAATCCTTTAGAAGAAATGGAGTAGCCATCATAGTCAACAAAAGAGTCCAAAATGCAGTACTTGGATGCAATCTCAAAAATGACAGAATGATCTCTGTTCCATTCCAAGGCAAACCATTCAATATCACAGTAATCCAAGTCTATGTCTCAGCCAGTAACACTGAAGAAGCTGAAGCTGAAGTTGAATGGTTCTATGAAGACCTACAAGAGCTTTTAGAACTAATACCCAAAAAAGATGTCCTTTTCATTATAGGGGACTGGAATGCAAAAGTAGGAAGTCAAGAAACACCTGGAGTAACAGGCAAATTTGACCTTGGAATATGGAATGAAGCAGGGCAAAGACTAGTAGAGTTTTGCCAAGAAAATGCACTGGTCATAGCAAACACCCTCTTCCAACAACACAAGAGAAGACTCTACACATGGACATCACCGGATGGTCAACACCGAAATCGGATTGATTATATTCTTTGCAGCCAAAGATGGAGAAGCTCTATACAGTCAACAAAAACAAGACCAGGAGCTGACTGTGGCTCAGATCATGAACTCCTTATTGCNCTAGTGGAGGTGATGGAATTCCAGTTGAGCTATTTCAAATCCTGAAAGATGATGCTGTGAAAGTGCTGCACACAATATGCCAGCAAATTTGGAAAACTCAGCAGTGGCCATAGGACTGGAAAAGGTCAGTTTTCATTCCAATCCCAAAGAAAGGCAATGCCAGAGAATGCTCAAACTACCACACAATTGCAGTCATCTCAAACGCTAATAAAGTAATGCTCAAAATTCTCCAAGCCAGGCTTCAGCAATACGTGAACCGTGAAGTTCCAGATGTTCAAGCTGGTTGTAGAAAAGGCAGAGGAACCAGAGATCAAATTGCCAACATCCACTGGATCATTGAAAAAGCAAGAGAGTTCCAGAAAAACATCTATTTCTGCTTTAATGACTATGCCAAAGCCTTTGACTGTGTGGATCACAACAAACTGTGGAAAATTGTGAAAGAGATGGGAATACCAGACCACCTGACCTGCCTCTTGAGAAAACTATTTGCAGGCCAGGAAGCAATAGTTAGAACTGGACATGGAACAACAGACTGCTTCCAAATAGGAAAAGGAGTATGTCAAGGCTGTATAATGCCACTCTGCTTATTTAACTTCTATGCAGAGTACATCATGAGAAACGCAGGGCTGGAAGAAGCCACAAGCTGGAATCAAGATTGCCGGGAGAAATATCAATAACCTCAGATATGCAGATGACACCACCCTTATGGCAGAAAGTGAAGAGGAACTAAAAAGCCTCTTGTTGCAAGTGAAAGAGGAGAGTGAAAAAGTTGGCTTAAAGCTCAACATTCAGAAAACTAAGATCATGGGATCCATTTCCATCACTTCATGGGAAATAATGGGGAAACAGTGGAAACAGTGGCTGACTTTACTTTTTTGACTTTTTTTAACTTTATTTTTATGATTTTTCCAAAATCACTACAGATGGTGACTGCAGCCATGAAATTAAAAGACACTTAGTCCTTGGAAGGAAAGTTATGACCAACCTAGATAGCATATTTAAAAGCAGAGATGTTACTTTGCCAACCAAGGTCCGTCTATTCAAGGCTATGGTTTTTCCAGTGGTTATGTATGGATGTGAGAGTTGGCCTATCAAGAAAACTGAGTGCTGAAGAATTGATGTTTTTGAACTGTGGTGTTGGAGAAGACTCTTGAGAGTCCCTTGGACTGCAAGGAGATCCAACCAGTCCATTCTGAAGGAGATCAGCCCTGGGAGTTCATTGGAAGGACTGATGCTGAAGCTGAAACTCCAATACTTTGGCCACCTCATGCGAAGAGTTGACTCATTGGAAAAGACCCTGATGCTGGTAGGGATTAGGGGAAGGAGGAGAAGGGGATGACAGAGGATGAGATGGCTGGATGGCATCACTGGCTCGATGGACATGAGTTTGGGTAAACTCCGGGAGTTGGTGATGACAGGGAGGCCTGGGGTGCTGCGGTTCACGGAGTCACAAAGAGTCAGACATGACTGAGTGACTGAACTGAAATGAACTGAACTGAAGTGAATTTTTTTAAAAAATGATTGCTCCTGATAATGTCATTCAGTATGATGAATAAGCATGGTATGGGAATTGTCCCCCAAAACTCTATTTCTTTGGTGCTGGTAGAATATTATATTCGTACATGTATATATTATATACATGCAGCTGTGTGTGTGTGTGTGTATGTGTGTGTGTGTTTGTGTGTGTTCTTAGTGGCTCAGTAGGGTCCAACTATTTGCAATCCAGTGGACTGTAGCCCACCAAGCTTCTCCATCCATCGAATTCTCTGGGGAAAAATACTGGAATGGGTAGCCATTCCCTTCTCCAAGGGATCTTCCTGACCCAGGGTCCAAACCCGGGTCTCCTGCATTACAGGTTGAATCTTTACCATATGAGCCACCAGGGAAGCCCACACATACACCTATGTATGTGTATGTGTATGTTCTAACAATTTTCTTCAACTTGCAATCAAAAATAAAATAATTTTATTTTATCAGAATACACACTGAAAACATTCATGACAGTTGTTACTGAACCACACTTGATTCTGCTCACTCAGTGTGCAGAAAAGCCAGTCCACTGACACAGATTTGTGGTGAAGAAACAAGTGTATATTGCAGGGCACCAAGCAAGGAGAACAGGCAACTCATTCTCAAAAGACCTGAATTCCCCCAGGGCTTTCAGGGAAGGGTTTTTAAAGACAGTGTGAGGGAGAGGGTCATAGGGTACATGATCAGCTTGTGCATAATTCTTAACTGGTTGATGGTGAGGTAACGGGGTAAGGTTTCAGGAATTTCAATCAACAGCCTTCTAGTTCTAGCCCGTCTGGGGTCTGCATACTGGTGGTCAGCATGCAGTCAACTTCCTCCTCCTGGTGGGGGTTTTAGTAGCTGCATAGCAACTCATGAATATTGCTCAGGATATTATTTGTAGTCCTTGAGAAGGAACTTAAAAAGTCCTTGACCTTGTTTCATGGCTAAACTATTATTATTTTGTCTTATTTGACTGGTTTCTTTGCTTCTGTCTTTTTTCTCTTCTCTGACTAAATCTGCTGTTTGGAACTCAGGGAAGGCCTAGGAGGCTAAAGCTTTTCTACAAATAAAAAGAAAGATGGGAGACACTGGCAGTGGAGAGTCTATCATCAGGAATGTCCTCTAAGGTCCTACTTGGTTTCACAACCTAAAAATGTAAAAATGCCTGTAGAGAACATGAGGATATTGAATTTCCTTACCTTACTGTTTGTCAGACTATATCCTAAGCAGATGATGCAATCTAATTGTATTGGCCTAGAAATACATAGAATTTTATTTTAATGTTTGAAAGGTCAGTACCTTTGGAACTTAAAATCTTTCCTGTCTTCTCTGCTGAAAGCTCATTATCAAAGGATTACAAGGTACATTTAATAAAAGTAGAATTTTATAAACTTAAATTTAGTTATTCTTTTCCATATATAGTTAAGTTCTTTCAATGAATACTCCCTAAATATATGGGAAAGCAATATATACTTTATTGAATGAGTAGTTAAATTTATAGTAACATTCTTATGTGGACATAGATTTCTTTTGAGGCAGTTTTTGAACTTTAACTATCATTGAACATTATATATTTTTATCACTTCCAACCTTATTCTAATATTTTATTGCTTTACTTCAACCTGAAAATGGTCAAGTTCTTGAATAGTATTCTACTAGCTACAGAATGAAACCCTGTTATTTTCTGAATTCAGCTTGGATTTTTTAGAACTTTGTTATTGATGTATTTTAATAAAAAGTTTAAAATTACCCATTATATATGGCTCTGTGCTGATCATTTAAGGGAAGACTTTTTTCAAAAGGAATTCTTACTTTTATTTAGCTTCTAACTTGAGAATATAAATTTATTCCAATAAATAAATATCAGAATTACAAAGTAGCACATCAGTGAGTTTAAAACAAAGAAGTAAAAATATGTAATTGATATTATTAAGATCTGGGACCAAATGAACTTTTTTGTAATGGGAAAGATTTCACTGGGAGTTATGAAGAATCTCCTTGTTTTTTGTTTGAATGGAGAATAAAAAAAGTGCTCAGAGGAGGAGAAACATGCTGCTAAGGGTCACTTAATAGCTAATGCTAGAGCTGAGAATATAACTCAAATATTTTGACCCTTAGTTTAATGTCAGATTTCCTGGGAGTCTGTATGAACTGGACATATATTTCGATGTTGGGTCAACCCATATAAGATTATTTGTAAAATGATCATGTGAAAGAGACTGGCCAAATCACATTAAACTCTGAGAAGGAAGACATTTGAAATTTCTTTAATATAGATAGGCTTATTTAGCACTTCTGTTATAAGAGAGATGCAACAATAATAATCCCACTATTATAATGCCATTTTTGTAATAATAGCACTTCTGTTATAAAACACCATTATTATAGAAATGCTGTTATAAGAAAAGCTCTGTTATTTAGAATTGCTTCTGCAATAAAAGCGCTAAAAAGTCTTCTTATATTATAGAAAATTATTGCAAATTTTTCTTCCTTTGCAATGAAATTTTCATTCCAAATCTTATTTGATTCTCCTGTAAAATGGCTCTCAGATTTTATTCTGATAACTCTGAGGTCTGGGCCAGATTGCTGTTTAGGACAGGAAATTGCTAGACAGCCAAAGTCGCTTGGTCAAATAAGTCCACTTTCTGTTTGTCAGTTTCTACGAGTTCAAGTGCATCTTCTTTGCTTTTTCATTCTCAAATACTATATTCTTTTACTGTCTTTCTCAAAATACTAAGTACTACCTTTATATAGAGGGTTCAGGTAGTTTTGCTTCACTGAAGTTAGATAGCTACAATCTTGCCTTTGCATTAGTTCCATCAAACTAAACAAAAAGAGTGTAATTGATTAGAATAATAACAATTTAAAGTTTAAATTATAATTCATGTATAATTTATAATGAACAGGGTGAATTTTCATTTATAAATATAGAGATGCATTAAAATACATATGCTGTTTACTTGCTCAGTCATGTCTGACTCTTTGTGACCCCATGGACAGTAGCCCACCAGGCTCCTCTGTCCATGGGATTCTCCAGGCAAAATACATATATCTCTTAGTAAAGTATCGAATTACTATGTGATTGCTTATGTTAGGGCTGTTGCTTTATAGAAAATTATTTATAGGACTTGGTAAAGACCAGCTAGAGTTTTCTTACAGTCAACATTATATCATAGAAAATCATGGGCTTTAAGGAATCTTAATGATTATGTCAGTGGTTTCCACACACTTTTAAAAATCAGAAAATACATTTTAAAAATGAAATTTTATTCAGAATCCCCAGCATCTAAACAGATAAATGATGTTTTACTAGCCTAAACTATCATCTATGTTTACAATATTTTCTTATTATAAAATCAGTCAGTGAATCTTTTTTGACCTGATGATCATACATTTGAAACTGGAAGATATGTGTGCTGTTCTTCTCCTCTGGCTGCCTTGATGTATAATTTAGTTCTGTATTTTGACTTGGTTGCACAATATCAGACTATCCTAACACAGATAGATAAGTAGTTGCAAATGATAATTTTCCCATAAAAGAGTGCCTTGAAATGTTTCATTCTCTTAATTGAACACATAAAGACATTTGAAAGAGTAGAGGGAAGGATTTTTGGTTTCAAGAATGAATATAACTATACCTCAAAACAGATCACAATCTTTACCCAGTCAGAGAATCAGCACCTAGAACTTAAAGCCCTAAAATTATCTCTAATTCTATGTTTTCAGGACACACTTTATTATATATTCTCTTGTTATTGTACAGCCAGCTTATGGCTGTCAGAGAGTGTGTGCTATCTGATACACCATGGCAGGGTCTAGCAATTAGCTGAATGTGTAGCACACATGTGCTAGGGAAAACACCTGTCAGAAAGATACACAAATAGAATAACTGGTAGCAGAGGAGAACACGCTGGTTTATGGATAATATTTATACTTATATTTCAGTTTGTTTTTGAAGTTAAAGTTGTGAAAATAGATGAACAAGTGTTTTCAAGATTAAATTTGAATCATAAGGGCAAGGCAATTGTTAAAACACCAACTTCTTCAACTAAGTATTTCTAAATCATAAGCCAAATCCAATGATCCATTCAATATTTTTTCACTAAATAGTTACCAGTACCTGCATTAACATCCCTGTATGTTAGCACAGAGTTTGGCAACTATGACCATGAAAAATATTTGTTTTTACAGTGATATGAATCATGTTTTCCTGAAACTTCTAACATACTTCAAGTTCTATTCCTTGGGATTAGACCAAACAAATTTGCATTTTGCCTTTAGGTATTAGAGGATGATTTTTATTTGATTTTATCCATCTGAATGCCTAATTTTCTTAGTTCCTTTAATTGATTTTCACACAACTTGCTTTGATTGCCCTTCCTTGTTTCCTTTCTTCCAAATGAATTCCATAAGCCTATAGGCCCTCTAGGAAACGATTCTTAGACCTGAATACAGACTTAGATGTTGTTTGACTTCATAGAGATTTGTGACTAATTATTACCCTACTCTCTCTGGATATGGGGAAAAAAATGAAAGTTTTACTGAACTAATAAGATTCTATTAATTATGCTATTTGCTTGCATGTGTGCTAAATCGCTTCAGTCCTAGCCAACTCTGCGACCCCATGGACTGCAGCCTGCCAGGCTCACTGTCCATGGGATTCTCCAGGAAAGAATACTGGAGTGGGTTGCCATGCCCTCCTCCAGGGGATCTTCCTGACCCAGGGATTGAACCTGCATCTCCTGTGACTCCTGCATTGCAGGTGGACTCTTGACTGCTAAGCCAGTGGGGAAGCCCATGTTATTTACTCCATATGATATTATTGCCAAAAAATTTCACAGTTTTTCTCCCCAAAATATGTGTATTTTGATGTTTATCATGATATTTCCTGAATTTGCTTTTAGGAACTGGAATGGAAGATTTTGAATTTAATTCAAATAAATATAACTTAGACTCATTCTACCCTATACTTTTTATTTTTGGCTCTGTCATCCATGGTGTTTCTTTTTAAAAAATATTTATTGCATTTATTATTTATTTGCCTGCTCTCCATCTTAGAGGCGGCATTAATAGCTCCACCACCTCTGCATGACTCAGCAGTATCGCCTTGCTTCCATGGCTGCCTGGCTTTCCTCCACAGGCATTTCCCACCACAGTCTCCTCTCTCTTGTCCCCCTTGGTCTGTCTCTCTGTAGTTAACAGCAGCCCTCGCCCTGGGATTGCTCCACAATAGCTATGCTCCAGATCCTAGCTGCTGCACCTTCTGGGGAACTGCATCCCTGTCGGGGGTGCGTATGGCTGTCACAGGACTGTCTGATTCTCATTCCATTTAGGCTGCCACAGATCAGCTACCTCAGTCTCAGCCTTAATGTTTCTCCTCTGACCCAGACAATTGCCCTGATGTGGGGATTGGACCCCTGCTTCAGTTCCCCCACCCGCCGAGGGCAGGTCCAGTCCTACTGACACTCCTGTTTCCCTCCGAGTTCCTTCATCCTACTGAGTTTTGTGTGGTTCTATATATTCTTTTCTGGTGGTCAGGTACTCCTGTCTGCTCTCAGCTGGTGCTCTGCGTGCACTTCTGTGTCTGAAGGTGTGTCCCTGATGTATCCTTGAGAGAGATGTACTCCACACCGCCTACTGCTCTGCCATCTTGTTTCCCCCGCTGTGCATCTTAGCTGCAGCATGCAGGATCTCCAGTCTTCACTGTGGCATGCAGATCCCTTGGTTTTGGCTTGCAAACTCTTAGTTGTGGTGTGTGGGATCTAATTTCCTGACTAGGGATTCACCATGGGATCCCTGCACTGGAACACAGAATTTTAGCCACTTGACCACCAGGGAAATCCCAGCCATTGTATTTCTTCATGCAGCCTTGTGATCTGAAACTGTGATAAAGTTAACTATTTTTGTTTAAGGGCTGAAGGAAAATATTAAAAATCACTAAGGATAACTCTTTAAGTATCACTGTTTTTAAAGATAGGTACGTTGTATCTATCACATTTCTAAAACCATTCCACTTTAATAACTTTGTCATTAATTTTTAAAATTATACTCATGTTATTTATCCAACATACTCACAGTTTAATTCTGGAGTTTTACTTGGGATTCATGTTTAACTTACACTGTATTTGATTGCGGAAATCTCTTGACCTGTTTTTTTTTTAAAAAAAAAACTATTTTTTCCCTGTTGGATTACTGCAACACTTCTAGTTTTTTGATGCTAATGAAGTAAAAAAAATAGTGGATGGTGAATTGTGGTAGTTCTAGGAAATGGCTTACTGTCTGCCAATAGTTCAGGAAGTAGAATTTGCCTTAGTGAGTTTGCCAAAATCCTATTTCTGTTGTTTACATTTGAGCATGCTGTGAATGGATCTGTTTCTCAGAAGTGAACTTCCACTATCCAAACTCACTGGGGACATGTACAAATAAAACTGTCACCCTATCAATTTATAATGATATACAACCTCATGGGAGACTAAAGTATCCTGAATATAGATGTAACTTTGACATTTTACTCAGAGGGTTAGCTTGTTGGGCATGAAATTAAATCTACTATTTAATGGCAGGAAACAGTTACAGCAGTTTCCTTAATTTAGATAACTTAGGTTAGGAATGAATTGTTCAAGTATGTGAGCCAGAACATCTTTTTTCTTCTCTTCTAGATTCAAACACTGGTTATTTTTGTTCCAGGCATACTAACCTCTTTCAGATTGACAAGTCTTTCTTTGGGTATATTAATTCATTCAGTCAAGCCTTGTTATCTGATAGCCTTTCCTGTTCTTTAGATGACTTTTGATCTCTGATTCATTCTAATATATGTCTAATATATGTTACAGTTCTACAGGAAATATTGCTTATTTCCAAGTGGAAGAAACAGCAAATATCTATATAAATTGGTGGCTGGCTTTTGACTCTGGTATAGTATAGGTGGAATTTTATCATCTGATGTGTGTGTGTATGTGTGTGTGACCTGTAAATACTTTTTAAAGGCAATATTTCCATTAGAAGTCTGGATTTTTGACCACTCTTGAAAAATTTTATTTTTCAATTTTAAGAGCTGCCAAGTAAAACCCTAAGCCTTTCATCCCATCAACAGACTGTAGCCAAGTAGTGCTGCTCACTGTGGACCTGTGCTCCTACCTCACTCCTTTATACTAACTGAATGACCTATAGAGACATTTGAGTTGTGAAACTTGAATGGTGTCTCTAGTATCATTTTCTTCCTCACTCCTTCCCAAGAACACCTTTCAGCCTTCAGCCATTTCTTTAAATATTGCCAACTGAGGTTCAGAAATCTCACTTGCAAGCTCTCTTAGTACCCTGAGATTAATATGTCAAGATAAAGACATTTGGACTTGTTGGGGATGGCTAGATATGTTTTTACAGTCTCTTTAATTATGATTTTTCTTTCCATTTTCTATTCAGTAATATTAATAATATATCTCAATTTAACAGTATCAAGCAGTGTGTCTATTCATTGTTTAATCACTGTTTAAATCAATGTTCCATAGCAATAGTGAAATATTTATCTCGATGCAAACATTTGCTATTATAAATAATTGTAATAATCATTTTGCACTTTATTCTGTATAAATTTGTTAATAATAAAATATATAATATTGCTTTATATTGCCTAATAAAAATTTGCTGGAAATATGACAATATTGCTAGAAATCTTATGTTGCAGGCAATACATATTAAAAAAATAGATTAAAAAAGTCACTTGCTGTGACCAAGGGAGAAAAAGGAATAAAATAAATAGAGCAGGTCTACCTAAGAATGTTTTGTTGTGACTTTGCAAGGGTAGAGAAACCGAAAATGGAGAAACGCACTATGGTTTAGCATAAAGATGGGCTTGGCTCTCAAAGAGCTGATTTCAAATGCTGACTGGTTAGCCTCAAGAGCCTGGGCAAGACTTTTCTGAATTGAACCTCAGTTTCATCAACTATAGAAATAAAATTAAGAAAAGAAGAGTATTTTCCTTACTTTTTAAATCTCCTGTCTTCAGCACATTTGGGGATTCTGGAGAAGATGGAGCACGAGTGCATTCAGCTTGTAATCTCTGTGTATCCCATAGGCATCTGTCCTTAAATTTCAAGGCCTCCTTTTTGATACTTACATTTATTTATTTTTTTATTATGAATTTACCTTTACATTTATGATATCTTCTTTTGTTAGTTTCTTTTTGCTAATAGGTGTAATGGAGTCTCAAAATAACTTTTTTGTTAGTAGGATCTAAAAATTATAAGTCCAGAGATAGGTACTTTATATTTTGCTTCAGTTTTGATCAATTTAGTGCTGGGAAGTTGAGGAAATAAAGATTTTCAATACTATATGATCTTGAAACACTTAATTGAAGAATGATTTGTAACATCTTAGCAGAGAAATTCTGTTGAGTAATATAAGACATACTTTTATTGGAGATAAACAGAATGGCTAAATACAGAGAAATATTACACTTAAGTATATTGAATGGTTTTGATATTTTTTCAGTAATATAATTTTGTTGATTGTTACACAAAGACTATAACTGTGTATTTGTCTGTGAATGGATTTCCTTTGAGCAGTTTAGAAAATGTGTTAGCTTTCATATCTGCTAGTGACTTACCCTGACTATAGCCTTCAGCCCCTAAATACCTTGTTCATTTCATTCATTTCAGTCGCTCAGTTGTGTCCGACTCTTTTGCGACCCCATGAATCGCAGCATGCCAGGCCTCCCTGTCCATCACCAACTCCTGGAGTTCACTCAGATTCACGTCCATCGAGTCAGTGATGCCATCCAGCCATCTCATCCTCTGTCGTCCCCCTTCTCCTCCTGCCCCCAATCCCTCCCAGCATTAGAGTCTTNTGACGTACTCCTTTTCCTATTTGGAACCAGTCTGTTGTTCCATGTCCAGTTCTAACTGTTTCTTCCTGACCTGCATACAGGTTTCTCAAGAGGCAGGTCAGGTGGTCTGGTAATTCCTCCTAAATCAAAAGTGTAAAATAATTCTTTTTTATTTTGGAAATACAGGGTAGTTTTGGTCATATAAACCTGGGTTCAAAACCTGAGGATAGTACTTATTAACTCCCAGGTTTTGAATAAATTATATAAAACTCTTGGCCTTGGTTTCATCATCTGTAAAATATGGAAAATAATATTTATCCTAGGGAATGTTGTGAGAATTATGTGAAGTTATAAATATTGTCACTTAGAATTTATTCTGTGAATGTTAGTTTTTCTCTTCCTCTCTCCTTCCCTTCCTTTCTTCCTTCTCTATCAAATGCTGCTGTTGTTGTTTAGCTGCTAAGTCATGTTCAATTCTTTTGTGACCCCCATGGACTGAAGCCTGGCAGGCTCCTCTGTCCATGGAAATGCCCAGGCAAGAATACTGGAATGAGTTGCTATTTACTTCTCCAGGAGTTCTTTCCCAACTTAGGGATCAAACCCTACATTGGCAGATGGCTTCTTTACCACTGAGTCACCAGGGAAGCCCATATCAAATGCACTTTAATATATACATCATATGTATTTCTATGATACTATATGCTTTAAAAGTTCAACCCAATATTTTTAGAGCACCTCTCTGTGTTGGGCTTCCCTGGTGGCTCAGTTGGTAAATAATATGCTTGCAATGCAGGAGACCTGGGTTTGATCCCTGGGTTGGGAAGATCCCCTGGAGAAGGGAAAGGCTAGCCACTGCAGTATTCTGGCCTGGAGAATTCCATGGACTGTACAGTCCATGGGATTGCAAAGAGTTGGACACGACTGAGCAACTTTCACTCACACACACACTGTGTTAAAGCACTTTGTTAGATATTGGGATTCAGAGGTGAGGAAGAAGATAACGCTTTTGTTTCCAAGTGATAAAAGTTGATATATAAGTAAGCCAACAATTACGATACAGTGTGACATGTTCCACTTCTAGTAGGAAGTGCTGTAGGGACTCAGGTCCATCTGGAAGATCAGGAAGGCTGTCCGTATGAGTATGCACTTCAGCTTTCAGTTAACTAGGAGGAGGAATGATCCAGGCAGATAAGGAAGCAGTTCAGGCTGAGGCCTAAGAGGATCTAGCAGGTTTAGGAACCTGCAAATAGACTGATGAGGCTGTAATTCATGGAATGGAAAGGCCCATGAAGGGAGCAGCAAATGTGATAGCAGAGATGAGACAATAAGAGGCCTTGTGTGCCATATTTAGAGATTACACTGTCTTTACCTGATCTTCAGAATTATAATTTTGAATGGCTGCATAATCATTCATATATTCTACTGCTTGGCTTTTTTCCTCTCTAATCAATAACTCTTATGGTTCTGGCTGTTAAGCTTGGCTACACATTAGAATCACCCATGGTGAGGCTTAAGTTTGAATGAAACCTGGACCTATGATTTGGAGATTCTGATTAAATTGTTATGATGGTTTGGTTGGGGGATGGGATATCTTTGACTGACTACTGCCTCAAGTAATTTCAGTTTTCTCTTTGGACAATTCAACATTTGTTCTTGTTAGGGGTTTCATCATTCATTCTTTTCTATATATTACTTCAGGAGTTGCTTGAAGGATCTTCCTTCTTATAAAATCATCTCGAGCTTCGATTAGTTGATGAACGGATGGACAGACTGACTGGCTGACTAGATGCCCCGCTCCCACCGGCCTCCTACAACTGCTCAGAAGCAGGCGAACGCCACAGGCAATGCCGCCGGCAACGCTGCCCTGCCCAGCCCAAGCCCTAAGGCGGCAGCCTGGCGATCACTTTCAAGATTTTTCTCCTTTTTGTAGAACTTACGGTTAAAGTTCGGAGAAGGCGATGGCACCCCACTCCAGTACTCTTGCCTAGAAAATCCCATGGACGGATTAACCTGGTAGGTTGCAGTCCATGGGGTTTCGAAGAGTCGGACAGGACTGAGCGACTTCACTTTCATTTTTCACTTTCATGCATTGGAGAGGGAAATGGAAACCCGCTCCAGTGTTCTTGCCTGGAGAATCCCGGGGACGGGGGAGCCTGGTGGGCTGCCGTCTATGGGGTCACACAGTGTCGGACAGGACTGAAGCGACTTAGCAGCAGCAGCAGCAGCATGGTTAAAGTTCCTGTGGGGTTGTATTTTTCCTGCAAATTGCTGCTTTTCCAAAGCCTCCTGTTAATGTCCCCCGATGACAGTGGCTTTTATGCGACCCTTGTCGCAGTGGTGGGGCTGCATGTGGTGCTGGCGGTGTTTGTGTTCTTCTTGAGGAAGGAGGAGCCGCCTGACTGGCAGGAAGAGAAAAAGGAGTAGCGTAGCCCTTTCCTCCGAGCTGCAGGCATGGGGCTGAGGTGCGCCGAAAGGGGTTTTCTTTCTTTTGTCTGTATTTAAAAAAAAGGGGGGGTGGGGGTGGTTAGGTTTTGTTTATTTCTGTTTAAGTGGGGCAGAGGGTGGTGGGGAGGGAAATTAAGTATTTCCTGCAGCTTATACTTAGGTAAAAATGTGGGTGGGGGAGGGCTAACATCTTTCTAGATGGTCTGTGACGAGCCAAGTGCTTTTAGTTCTGGACATAATGCTTTTGACTGAGATCATGTTTGACCAATGTAAACATTAGTGTCAAAATAGAAGCTATGATAAAGTAGCACTACTTAGTAGATGTGGAAATCTTCTTCATATTAAACTATGTGTCGTGATGTAATTTGTATGGCTTGGCTCAAGCGACAGTTTAAGAGCAGCCTCACTCATGTGGATGTGCTCTTACTGCTTTCTAACTCTGTCTGCTTCGTGGTCTATTATGAAGATGAGGTTGGCAAAGTAAACCAGTATCAAGGACTAAGTCTAGAAGACCTGGAAAAAATAGAAATAGGTACTGAACCCACTCTTTTTGGTAAAGCCAAAGTTCTCCTGCATGTGATTGCACTATAGATATAAAGAAGCAAGTGGCTATTTCCACACACTGAAAGCTATAATGCACAACCCAGAAGAGGATGGAAAAGATACCCTTCAGTGCATTGAGGAGATGCTGCAGATCACCAAGCAAGCCATGGGATTAGATGTACCTATAATAGAGAAAAAGCTTGAGAGGAAGAGCAGTAAACCTCATGAAAACATCATTGGCATCAGATCTCAAAACCAAGGCTCTTTGGCCTAGGGAAAAAAAACTTTTAGTGAGCAAAATTTCATCTTTAAATCAAAAAGTGAAACAGACCAAATCCAATGTAAACATTGGTAATCTACGAAAGCTAAGAAACTTCACAAAACTTGAAATGAAATTTAACTTTCTAAAACCAAACTTAAAAGTAAATCTTTGGAAATCAGTTAGTAGTCTTGAAACCATGGAAAATACAAGTGTGATGGATAATAAAGTCCAGGCAGAGTCAGAAGGGGAAATGTCTTCCGATAACTCGTATCANAATCTTTGGAAATCAGATAGTAGTCTTGAAACCGTGGAAAATACAAGTGTGATGGATAATAAAGTCCAGGCAGAGTCAGAAGGGGAAATGTCTTCCGATAACTCGTATCACTCTGATGAATTTCTTACAAATTCCAAGTCTGATGAAGACAGTCAGCTAACTCTTCAGAGAATGTAGTGCCAACAGATTATGTTCTTCCTAGTTGTGGTGTCATTGCTTCAGCACCTTGATTAGGCAGTCGATCCCAGTCTATTAGCAGCACTGATATCAGCATTCATGTTCCTTCAGAGGTTACTATTGCTCATGAAAGTGGGCTTGGAAAAGGCCATGAGTCTTCTTTAAAGAAAAGTCCTTCCCCCGGCAACATACACACATTGACTGGCTTTGCCAAACCTGTGGATATTTACTGCTACAGATTTGTTCAAGATGCACAAAACAAAATGACCCACCTATCGGAAACCAGATCTGTTTCTCAGCAGGCTAGTGAGGAAGGAAATCAAACAACCAATCAAGTTTCTAGCGAAGAAACTCCGTTTGAATCCATAGAACAGATACCGTCTCCACCTTTTCAATTAGACGTGTCTTTTCCTACAGCAGGCCCACAGTTTTTGTCAGTTGAACCAGTGCATTCAGTTGTATCTCAAAAGACCCCTGGCTCTGAATCTGGCAAGCTTGAACTTGAGAGAGAGCTTCATGTAACTCCTTCTCCTTCAGAGAGCTGTAGCAGCAGAGCAGTCTCTCCTTTTGCAAAGATTTGAAGTTCTGTGGTCCAGTTTGCTAACATTACCCAAGCTGGGTTAACCCAAGGGATAAACTTTGCAGTGGCAAAGATTCAGAAGAGCCCTGCAGATCTTGAGGTAGTTAATGAAGTCCAGCAAAATGAACTTAAAAATATGTTTACACAATGCCAGACACGAATAACTGAGATTTAGTTTTTAGTCACATAGAATCCTATGGCTTCTATTCAACCCTTCCCCCCAAAAAAGAGGTGTCACAGAGCCTGTACTGTATGTGAATCTAGGGATCACAAATTCTAATTACGTTAATTTGGAAGGGTTTTAAAAGGCCGAACCTAAGCAGATTTCCAAATTTGAGAGCTAGGACAGTGGAAGTGAGTCATCCTAGATTAGGACCTAAGTAGCTTATACACTACAGAGCAGTTTGTCTCTTCACAAGTAATTCAGGAATAGATTACTTTGGGACATAATAATCTGAACCTTTTTGGAGTGGGCTGGATGGGTAGAATGTATGAAGTAGACTCAAAGAGTGGACATGGATCCTTTTAGATGAGTAGCATTTTTCATNGACACGAATAACTGAGATTTAGTTTTTAGTCACATAGAATCCTATGGGTTCTATCCAACCCTTCCCCAAAAAAGAGGTGTCACAGAGCCTGTACTGTATGTGAATCTAGGGATCACAAATTCTAATTACGTTAGTTTGGAAGGGTTTTAAAAGGCCGAACCTAAGCAGATTTCCAAATTTGAGAGCTAGGACAGTGGAAGTGCACCATCCTAGATTAGGACCTAAGCAGCTTATACACTACAGAGCAGTTTGTCTCTTCACAAGTAATTCAGGAATAGATTACTTTGGGACATAATAATCTGAACCTTTTTGGAGTGGGCTGGATGGGTAGAATGTATGAAGTAGACTCAAAGAGTGGACATGGATCCTTTTAGATGAGTAGCATTTTTCATAATTGCTACTGTTCTGTCACCTATTTCTGTGTGTTAACCTCTACAAGGTAAATTCTTAGTTTAGTGACTCTTCAGTATTACTAGTATGGAGAATCATTTTAATATAAAAACTATTGGTTTAATTTTTGATGGCTTAACCATTCCCTATAGAGTTAATAGCTAACTCTATAGAGTTAATGGCACTGGGGTCAAGGAATGCATGCCCATTTGATCCTAATTTTCCCCACATTCTACTTAAATAAATTTAAAATATTCTTCCCTTGTATACCCCCAAGTCTAGGAGCATTAAAACCTGCCTGCCATGAAACCTGAGATATCAGATGTGAATACCATCACCTATTAATTTTGTTCTCTTTTCAGAAATGTTAAAAATATACACATTGGATACTGGTAAAGCTTGAAAGAAGTTTTCAAGTTGAAACTTTTTGCAGGGTGTAGTCCATAACATCTTATATAGGCTCTCAAAACTACTGATAATTTTAGTCTGAAGCACAACTGTAACATTGACCACATGGAACCAGGGCCTTGTCTGTAAGCCCATACAGTAAGAGAGTTATACATCTTAATCCAAACAAGTATTGGTTTGTCTGGTATCTTTAGAGCCTTACTCTGTTGAAATGATTCTCAGCTAAACATTATGTCTGTTGTAAGTTTGATAAGTATTCCACTTAAAAAAAATTTATTAGTGATATCTTTTTTTGAAGTGTCAGATGTTGTGACTATTTAAAATAAAATATTATAAAGTGAAAAAAATCATCTCATATGTAACAAAATTCCAACAAAGTTAAGACCCAGAGCAATGACCTTAAGGTTAGGAAGTAAGGACTAGAGGGGCAAAGCAAGAGTTTTGAAGTACAAAAGTTGAAATAAGGTAGGGTGAGTATAATAATTCTTATTATCTGAAGAAACAAAGTTTTACTTACCCTTTAGCCCTAGCTAATATTTCTCATCTAGGTACTCCATTAGGTGGTGAATGCTATAGTGAATGCCCACATGCACAAGTGTCTTCCTGCCCTTTGGGTAGCATTTATAGCAGGATTACTGGATGAAGAGACTTATAAATCTTAAATGTATTGGTTTACATTGTCACCAGCAACAAAAGAAAACCCACCAGAACCCTAGAAGTGAGGTAGCATGCTAATTGTGAGGTTTCTCAGTATCTCAGATTTCTGACTGGAGACAATATACATCTAGCACAACAGACTGGTTACACTGGTTGGGTATCTTGGAGATAAAAGAGCATAGAGATCAGGGAATTTCTTTGGAAAATGAGTTGTTTGTATGCTTCCCCAATGAGGAAGAAAGCGGATACTTCTCCATGTCTTGAGAAGATGGAAGAGCTTCAAGAGAACTGTTCAGAGAAAGTGCTTTATGTTCCCTGATATTTAAAGAACACAGGGATTGGTACCTAACCTGAGTCTGAGAAGTCCAAAAGTGACAGCTTGGGCCCACCAGTGGTGAGGAGATGGCTATATTATCCCCAAAGGGGACACAGATGCTTGAGTTTTTCTTGGTCTGGGTGGTCTAGGGGAGAGAACTCAACTATATAATCTTGAAAAGGACCCTGTTCTGGGAGACTGGCTTCCAGGAGCAGCAAGTCTTCTGGAGAAGGGGAAACTTTCCTGTATTTAGACAATGGGTAGTATGAAGCCTCAGAAACAAAGGACTGAGGGAAGTTATTTTAAAAGCCAATGGTAAGAAGACTTCTACATAGAAGATCTGGAAGTTCCCTGAAATGTGAGGGAGAAATGAAACAAGCCTTGTTGTTAGACACAGCTCATAATCCATAATATACTATCCCTTTTCCATAACCCACCTTCCCCAGACCCAACTTTAGAGAGAACAAAATGGCACCTAGAGAGTAGTTATGAAAAGATAGAGCGAAGAAAAAGTAAAGAAGCTGCTTATATTGCTTACTTTCTATAGAAATTTCTGAAACTAGGACAGACCCAAACAGAAGAATTTCATTAGTTGATGCTTTGGAGTTTTGATAGTAAACCAGACTGAGCTTTTACTTTGTGCAAGTTATTGCAAGTAGATTTCAGACCAAATTAGTCAGAGACAGTAGTGAGAAAGAGTAAGTTGGTTATTGCCTGCATGTGTGCCTGCTAAGTCACTTCAGTCATGTCCAACTTTCTGTGATCCTATGACCTATAACTTGTCAGGCTCCACTGTCCATGGGATTCTCTGGAGTAGATTGCAATGCCCTCCTCCAAGGGATCTTCCTGACACAGGGATCAAACCCAGGTCTCCCAGATTGAAGGCAGATTCTTTACCATCGGAGCCACCAGGGAACCCACTATATTTATGGCTAAAATCCAGTACTCTTTCAATAAACTTAACCATTACACCATTTTCTTCTACATGTGCTTTTTATTTGTATTGCTATTTTTCATTAATTGGAAGTTTTATGTGATTTTGTACTAAAATCTGTTGATCTTTCTCATTATTTCTCCTTTGCATCAAAGCTAAAAAGGTTACTCTTTCAAAGTTATCCTATTCTCTTTTCTTCTCATTTTCCAGCAGTTGCATTAAAAAAAAATTAACTATTACATCTCACTGTGTGTATTTTGGTATGTAGTGATTCTTAATCAGTCACTAAGTTGCGGCTGACTCTTTGTGACCCCATGGAGTGCAGCACACCAGGCTTCCCTGTCAATCACTATATCCCAGAATTTGCCCAAACTCATGTCCATTGAGTTGATGATGCTTTATAACCATCTCATCTTCTGTCATTTCCTTCTCCTTTTGCCTTCAACCTTTCCCAGCATCAGGGTCTTTTCCAGTGAGTTGGCTCTTTGTATCACATGGGCCAAAGTGTTGGGAGTTTCAGCTTGGGAATGGCAAATGACTCCAGGATTCTTTGCCATGAGAACCCCATGAAAAATATGTAGTGAAATGTTTATTAAATTCAAGTTATCCTGAATTACTGTCCATGTCTAAAACTTGAGTAAATTTTATTTATTCACTTTTTCCTTAAATGTGGACCTGAATGATTTTTCACTTCTCAGAAAATTGGAGGCATACTTAGAAGTTTATTTCATTCTTGAATCTAAGGCTGTAAATAGCAGAAGAAATTGTTTTGGACAGTGGGAATGAGTTTAGTGTACTCCAGGTATCATTTGATACAATTGGCCACTTTCTCTTTTTAAAAACTGACCCTTCTCTTGCAAGAAGCTCAAGAGACTACTCTCTTCACTTTCTTCTACCTCTTTTCCCATTTGTTTGGCCAATTTTCCATTTCAATCCTAGCACTAAATATGAGAATTCCTCTGAATTTGGTTTTGAATCTGCATTCCTTTTCTACATTTTATTCTCAGACAACTCAAACACTCACACAGTTCAGTTCAGTTCAGTCACTCAGTTGTGTTTGACTCTTTGCGACCCCATGAACCGTAGCATGCCAGACCTCCCTGTCCATCACCAACTCCCAGAGTTTACCCAAATTCATGTTCATTGAGTCAATGATGTCATCCAACCTTCTCATCCTCTGTCATCCCCTTCTCCTCCTGCCCTCAATCATTCCCAGAATCAGGGTCTTTTCAAATGAGTCAGCTCTTCACATCAGGTGGCCAAAGTATTGGAGTTTCAGCTTCAACATCAGTCCTACCAATCAACACCCAGGACTGATCTTCTTTAGGATGGACTTGTTGTATCCCTTTGCAGTCCAAGGGACTCTCAAGTCTTCTCCAACACCGCAGTTCAAAAGCATCAATTCTTCGGCACTCAGCTTTCTTTATAGTCCAACTCTCACATCCATACATGACTACTGGAAAAACCATAGCCTTGACTAGACGGACCTTAGTTGAAAATGTCTCCGCTTTTTAATATGGTGTCTAGGTTGGTCATAACTTTTCTTCCCAGGAGTAAGCGTCTTTTAATTTCATGGCTGCAATCATCATCTGCAGTGATTTTGGAGCCCCCCAAAATAAAGTCAGCAACTGTTTCCACTATTTCTCCATCTATTTGCCATGAAGTGATGGGACTGGATGCCATGATCTTAGTTTTCTGAATGTTGTGCTTTAAGCCAACTGTTTCACTCTCCTCTTTCACTTTCATCAAGAGGCTCTCTAGTTCTTCTTCCCTTTATGCTATAAGGGTGGTGTCATCTGCATATCTGAGGTTACTGATATTTCTCCCGGCAATCTTGATTCCAGCTTGTGCTTCATCCAGCCCAGCATTTCGCATGATATACTCTGCATATAAGTTAAATAAGCAGGGTGACAATACACAGCCTTGATATACCCCCTTTCCTATTTGGAACCAGTCTGTTGTTCCATGTCCAGTTCTAACTGTTACTTCCTGACCTGCATACAGATTTCTCAAGAGGCAGGTCAGGTGGTCTGGTATTCCCATCTCTTTCACAATTTTCCACAGTTTATTGTGATCCACACAGTCAACAGCTTTGGCATAGTCAATAAAGCAGAAATAGACATTTTTCTGGAGCTCTCTTGCTTTTTCGATGATCCAGCAGATGTTTGCAATTTGATCTCTGATTCCTCTGCCTTTTCTAAAACCAGCTTGAACATCTGGAACTTCATGGTTCACGTATTGCTGAAGTCTGGCTTGGAGAATTTTGAGCATTACTTTACTAGCATGTGAGATGAGTGCAATTGTGTTGTAGTTTGAGCATTCTTTGGCATTGCCTTTCTTTGGGATTGGAATGAAAACTGACCTTTTCCAATCCTGTGGCCACTGCTGAGTTTTCCAAATTTGCTGGCATATTGAGTGCAGCACTTTCACAGCATCAACTTTTAGGATTTGAAATAGCTTAACTGGAATTCCATCACCTCCACCAGCTTTGTTCGTAGGGGTGCTTTCTAAGGCCCATTTGACTTCACATTCCAGGATGTCTGATTCTAGGTGAGTGATCACACCATTGTGATTATCTGGGTCATGAAAATCTTTTTTGTACAGTAGTTCTGGGTATTCTTGCCACCTCTTCTTAATATCTTCTGCTTCTGTTAGGTCCATACCATTTCTGTCCTTTATCGAGCCCATCTTTGCATGAAATGTTCCCTTGGTATCTCTAATTTTCTTGAAGAGATCTCTAGTCTTTCCCATTTTATTGTTTTCCTCTATTTCTTTGCATTGATCCCTGAGGAAGGCTTTCTTATCTCTCCTTGCTATTCTTTGGAACTCTGCATTCAAATGGATATATCTTTCCTTTTCTCCTTTGCTTTTCACTTCCCTTCTTTTACAGCTATTTGTAAGGCCTCTTCAGACAGCCATTTTGCTTTTCTGCATTTCTTTTTCTTGGGGATGGTCTTGATTCCTAATAATTTAATATATATATTGGTAGTACTTAAATTTAAATCTTTAACCCTGAAAACTTCTCTGTTTTCTAAATTCATATGTTCAACTTTCCCTCATTTTGGGAGAAATGGCTAAAATTATCTAAGCAAGTTGCTAACTCATTCTTGACTTTTTTCTTTACACTCTCTTCTTATATCAAATTTATTAACAAAGCTACCAATCCTATATTTTTCTCTACATGTCTATTTTTGCTGCTGTATTCCAAGTGGCTAATTGCTCTAGGAAATTTGTAACATCGTAAAAGACCCCTCTATGGTTTTCACATGTATGGATGTGAGAGTTGGACTATTAAAAAACTGAGCGCCAAAGCACTGATTCTTTGGAACTGTGGTGTTGGAGAAGACTTTTAAGAGTCCCTTGTACTGCAAGGAGATTCAACCAGGCCATCCTAAAGCAGATCAGTCCTGGGTGTTTATTGGAAGGACTAATGTTGAAGCTGAAACTCCAATACTTTGGCCACTGGATGTGAAGAGCTGACTCATTAGAAAAGACCCTGATGCTGGGAAGGATTGAGGGCAGGAGGAGAAGGGGATTACAGAGGATGAGATGGTTGGATGACATCGCTGACTCGATGGGCATGGGTTTGGGTGGACTCCGGGAGTTGGTGATGGACAGGGAGGCCTGGTGTGCTGTGGTTCATGGGGTTGCAAACAGTCAGACACGACTGAGTGACTGAACTCAACTGAACTGAAAAGACCCCTCTTCTCTTATGGTAGTCTATTCTTTTTTTCATGTCATTTAACACAGTAGAAGTTATTTATTGGTTTGTTTTTAAACTTTCCTTTCCACTAGATTGTAAGATTACAAGGTAAACGTAACTGAAAAAAAATCATAAGAGCAGTTGACTGGAAAAAAAGCATATAGTAAGAGCTGGGAATTCAGTTTTATTAGGGTGCAGACTGAAGACTATAGCCCAGGAGAAAGCCTCTCAGATAGTGCTAATGAACTGATCTGAAGAGATAGGGGTAGGGGAGGTCTACCTAAATATATAAGCTAAATATATATATTTATCTTCCCAGGTGGTGTTAGTGGTAAAGAACCTGTCTCCCCATGAAGGAGACATAAGAGACCCGAGTTCCATCTCTCAAGTAGATCCCCTGGAGGAGGGCATGGCAACCCACTCCAGTATTCTTGCCTGAAAAATCTCATGGACAGGAGAGCCTGGCTGGCTACCATCCATAGGGTTGCAAAGAGTTGGACATGAATAACATATACACACGTGCGCATGCACAAACACATATAATTTGGTGAAGGAGGTACATGCTATCAGACATATATGTCTCAGTAGAAGGTTGCTGCTAGTCATGAGGAGCAGATGCCTCTGTTAATGGTTTGAGTGATTTTCTAGGTATGAGAAGATATAAGAATTAGGTTCATAAAATTTTCTCCTGAAAATATCTATCTGAAGGCCTGTTCTATAAGGTTTTGTTAGAGCACAGAATGCCTCATTCTGACCTCCACCCTGAACTCCTTTCAGACTGTGTTAAAGGTCAGTGGTTGCAGTGGCTAAAAACCTAATCCTTGTGGTGCCAGATGGGAAGTGACATATTTTAGTTTGTAAAGGCAGGAAGAACCATATTTGATTTGTTGTTCATGCCTTCAGTGTCTAGCACATTGCCTAGTACATAATAAGCTCCTTATAAAGAGAAGACAATTCCATTAACAATCATGCTATATTAAATTTGTTTTCCTTTTTCATACAGTTTTATAATCTTACTGTGGATAAAACCCTTAAACTGTTTAGGACAGGTTTTTAAAAGAAGTCTGTCTATGGAAAATGCTGTATTAGATAATCTAAAGGTCCTATATAAAATTCTTTGCTCTTGCTATTGCCTAATTATTTGGTCAGGTACTTGATTTAGTAACTAAAAATAAACTATTTATTTTATCAGTTTTATTATTTTATTGATTATGTATTTACATGTTTCCATGCTCTTAAGGTATGGAAATCCACTAACTTTATACAATATGATTCATTATTGATTGCCTTCTCTTCTTGCACATTAGCATTTTGTAGATCTATTTTATCCTCTGCATTATAGTACCTTTTTTCTTTCCTTTTCTTTTCTTTATGATGCTAGTTTTTGATTGTCTCCTGCCACTGTTTCTACTGGATACCATCTGTTGATTTGAACCAACAGCAATCTCTGTTGAAAAATCTTCTAAGGATTCCTGACTTAAACTTCTTTGCCTTCTTATGGCTGTAAACCTTTAAACTTTCCAGCTAACACTGTGTGTGATAATAATCACAATCCTATTTTTGTCTACTTTCTTTTACTTTCTGTATTTTCTTTGGATTAAGTCATATATTTTGAAATAATAATATTGCCTGTGACTAACAGTGTCTTAAAAATGAACTTTAATATAATCATTATACAGTGATTATTATTGATTTCATAAATTTATAATTCATTCAATAATATTTATTGTTTATCTACTATGCATTAGGCCATGATGTTAAATAGGTATTTATTATTCATATTGACATCAGATCACAGGGATATTGTTTTAATTGATTTTTTAAGCTTTTATCAATTCCATTAAGTTCAAATAATTGGAATTAACTTATGGGATTGTAGTAATTTCCTTATTTAAATTTCAATTTTCTTATAGATTTTTGTTTTCCAGCACTGTGCACCAACCACTGAGCTATGATTTTTGTACAGAGAGGTTTTCAGTTGATAATTCTTAGTTAACAATACTTCTTGAGTCCTTACTGTGTGTTCTGCATTGAGCAATAAAGCAGTCGTAGCTCTTCCCTTATGGAAACAAATTTCTGAAGAAGACAATTTTCTAGTAAACAAATAAATATGAATTACAAATTCTGATAAATGGTGTGGAGAAAGGAATGTGTATTGAGAAAGAATAGCAAGGACATAGACTGGCGATTCGTTTCTTACATGATATTATACATGTTTCAATGCCATTCTCCCAAATCTTCCCACCCCTCTCCCTCAGAGTCCAAAAGTCCGTTCTACACATCTGTGTCTCTTTTGCTGTCTCGTGTACAGGGTCATCATTACCATCTTTCTAAATTCCATATATATGTGTTAGTATACTGTATTGGTGTTTTTCTTTCTGGCTCACTTCACTCTGTATAATCAGCTCCAGTTTCATCCATCTCATTAGAACTGATTCAAATGTATTCTTTTTAATGGCTGAGTAATACTCCATTGTGTAAATGTATGGCAAAACCAATACAGTATTGTAAAGTAAAATAAAGTAAAAATAAAAATTAAAAAAAAAGAATAGCAAGGAAGAATTACTTTTGTTGATCTAGCTCAATATGTTTAACCTCTTGCGTCAGTTATAAGCAGACTGTTTTCTCTTTCTGTTCTATTTTTTCATTGTGTGTTAACATGTGGTGCCTCAAACTTAACATCTTCTTCCTTTCCTCTTTCCTCTTCTTTTCCTCCTTATTCTTCACCTCTTCTTTCTCTTTCTTCTTCCTATTGCCTACTGAAAATTCACTTTCTGCCATAAGATGTGGGAGGAACTTATAAATGGTAATTCCATACATTTAAATTGCAGGGTAACTATTCATATTATTGTGCACATTTTACTGATAAGAGAACTGAGTCTTTAAATAGTGAAGTAGCGTTTTTGGATCACTTAATAACAAATCTTCAAGCAGAGATTCTAACTCAGGTTTTCTGATTCCAAAGTTCACGTTCTTTATTCTGTGATGCCATCTTCACAGTATTTATATGCCCACTCTGTGTTAAGATTATATGCATTTCTTTGTGTAATGTTATAACAGCTCTGTTAAGTAGACATGACCTTCATTTTTCATGTGAAACTTAGACACGTTAAATAACTGTCCCATTGTCACATAGACTGGGAAGAAACTGAAGTAAGATATGAGTCCAGATCCTTCAGAATCTATAGATCATGTGCTTTGTTGTTCACTATGTACCATCATTTCCTACCATAACACAAGAGTGTGTTGCTTTTTTTTTTTTAATCTTGCTTAATAAGACCTTGTGCTATAGAGGAAGTCTTAAGACTCTATGAGATGAGCTATCAGTAATTTATATTAAATGAAAGATTCTATAGTTAGCTTATTTAATGTTATTAAAATTGTAAAAAATGTTATTATAATGATTTTATTCATTTTGGAGCTAATGATTCACCCTGTCCTTGTTTTGAGGCTATAGTGTTTAAAACAATTTGCTTCACCCAGGCCTGTAACTTTGTAGATGCTGTCATCCTGTCAAAACACACTCCAGCTTCCTCTATGAAATTAAGTTCAAATGAGAGAGGTGATTTTCATATCACATTTATTCATTAATCCATTCAGCAGATATATGAGTATCTATTAGGTGTCTGGAACAATACTAGGCACTATGAATGGCAGGGAGAAACTCACACGGATCTTGCCTTATGGACAACTTAGTGATGGAGAAATACAAAAACCAAATAGTAACACAGATAAATATAAAATTACAAACTGAAATAAATATGCTGCATTCAATGCTAAAAATGTATATCTGTCACTAAAGAGGTAGGCCTGATTTTGTGGGAGCAGTGAATTCTCAAAGGATTCCCTTTGAGATAGGATAAGAAGTTTTAAACTCCATATTTTTATGCCTTTAGTACCTGGGAAGGAGTGTAGACAGTATATTACTAGAAAGTGGTACCATTAGTTGTTCTTGCATACTCTTGGAATTTAGCATATAGTATAAAACATATTTTTTCTTCTCATTGAGGCACTTATCAGGCCACGAAGAGCCTCCTGTAATTGGCATATCACATACTTCTCTGTTTTCTCTCAGAGTGCCACTAAAGTTCCTCTACCCATTCATCTTCTTGCTAGGGTCCCAGATCTGTCCTATAGATCCTGAATGCCTCTGGGGATGGCTTTATGGGAGAAAGGAGGAAATAATTTCAGGTAACTTGAACAGAATAGATAATCTTCTTGACTGTGAGAGACAGAGAACAGCACCCTCAAGAAACCAGGGAGGGAAGAAGGGATGATTACTATGGCAGGAGCACAGGGAAAGAGTAATTTGAAAAGAGGTTCTAGAAAGGGTGTAAGTCAGACAAAGATCTGAACTCAAAGTTCAGCAAGTGCCTCAAGTGGGAAAGGAATAAAGACTGTTGGGCTGATTTTACTGCCTTTGTCTTTCTCTAGGATCTTAGACCACTCAGTGTTGTCTGTTTTGGTTAGTCCTACACTCCAATTTTTTCTCTTCTGATCCCTGAGACTGAAGAAAGCTCTTGAATATGAGGATATCACTTTTCTTTTTTCTCTGCCTTTATGGCCTGTGCTGAAAATCTGTAGATTCCTGAGGGAAAAATGAGCAAAGTATGTCTGAATCAAGCAAATGTCCTCAAATCCTAGCTTCTATAGTTACTTTTTTTTATACCTTTAAAGCTTAAAAAATTTTTTATTTTATTGCTCCAAAGAAGCATTTATTAGACTGACATTTGGCTTCTAAAGTGAAACACTAAAGCCAGAAGCACATTACATAGTATCATGAGCCTTAATACCAACCTGATAAATACAATATTGTAATTTTAGTTTAATTCACTCATTCTAAAGAAAATATTATCCAGCAAAATATAAAAAGGACAAGATATCAGGACTAAGTAGAGTTCATTCTAGGAATGCAAGGTTGATTTAAATTTTGAAAGCTATTTAAACAAATTCACTACATTAAAAAATGGAGAAAAATCACATGACTAACTCAGTAAACAGAAATCTGTGAAATAATTGAACATTCATAATATATACTCTAAGCAAACTTGGAGAACTTCCTCAATCTCATATAGGATATATTGAAAAATTATAGGAAAATCATACCTTAATGGTGAAATGTTAAAATACTTTTGTTTGAGATTGAGTGATAAAAATACTTATTTCCTCATATCTATTCAGTGTTGTAATATTTTATTTGTAGTACTGAATGAAAAAGAAAAATAAATAGGAAATAAAAATTTAAGGAATAAATAAAAAGTTTCACNCCCAAGTTTGTTTGTGGACTCAGTGCAATTTAGTTCAAAATCCCAACACATAATCTGTGGGACTTGAAAAGCTCATTCTAAAATCTACATGTAAAGAAAAATTGTCAAAATAGATAAGGTAATCTTGATGAAGAAGAACAAAGTGCAAAGACTTGCTCTACCAGCTATCATAGCTTACTATCAAGCTATAGGAATTAAAACTGCCGGGAGAAATATCAATAACCTCAAATATGCAGATGACACCACCCTTATGGCAGAAAGGGACGAGGAACTAAAAAGCCTCGATGAAAGTGAAAGTGGAGAGTGAGAAAGTTGGCTTAAAGCTCAATATTCAGAAAACAAAGATCATGGCATCCGGTCCCATCACTTCATGGGAAATAGATGGGGAAACAGTGGAAATAGGGAAGTGTCAGACTTTATTTTTTTGGGCTCCAAAATCACTGCAGATGGTGATTGCAGCCATGAAATTAAAAGACGCTTACTCTTTGGAAGAAAAGTTATGACTAACCTAGATAGCATATTCAAAAGCAGAGACATTACTTTGCCGACTAAAGTCCGTCTAGTCAAGGCTATGGTTTTTCCTGTGGTCATGTATGGATGTGAGAGTTGGACTGTGAAGAAGGCTGAGCGCTGAAGAATTGATGGTTTTGAACTGTGGTGTTGGAGAAGACTCTTGAGAGTCCCTTGGACTGCAAGGATATCCAACCTGTCCATTCTGAAGGAGATCAGCCCTTGGATTTCTTTGAAAGTAATGATGCTAAAGCTGAAACTCCAGTACTTTGGCCACCTCATGCGAAGAGTTGACTCATTGGAAAAGACTCTGATGCTGGGAGGGATTGGGGGCAGGAGGAGAAGGGGACAACAGAGGATGAGATGGCTGGATGGCATCACTGACTTGATGGACGGGAGTCTGAGTGAACGCCGGGAGTTGGTGATGGACAGGGAGGCCTGGCGTGCTGCGATTCATGGGGTTGCAGAGTCGGACACGACTGAGCGACTGAACTGAACTGAACAAGAATAACAAGGATGACAACACCCTTATGTAGAAAGTGAAGAGGAACTAAGATTCTATGATGAAAGTCAAAGAAGAGAGTGAAAAAGCTGGATTAAAACTCAGCATTCAAAAAATGATGATCATGGCATCCGGTCCCATCAGTTCATGGCAAATAGATGGGGAAACAATGGAAACAGTGAGAGACTTTATTTTCTTGGGCTCCAAAATCACTGCAGATGGTGACTGCAGTCATGAAATTAAAATATGCTTGGCAAAGGAAAGCTATGACAAAGCTAGACAGAATATTAAAAAACAGAGACATTGATGAAAAGATCTGTCTAGTCAAAGGTATGGGTTTTCCAGTAGTCATGTAGGGATGTGAGAGTTGGACCATAAAGAAAGCTGCAGCTGCTGCTTCTAATCAAGTCAGTTGTGTCCTACTCTGTGCGACCCCATAGACGGAGGCCCACCAGGCTCCCCTGTCCCTGGGATTCTCCAGGTAAGAACACTGGAGTGGGTTGCCATTTCCTTCTCCAATGCATGAAAGTGAAAAGTGAGAGAGAAGCCAGTCAGTTGTGTCTGACTCTTAGCGACCCCAGGGATTGCAGCCTACCAGGCTCTTCCCTCCATGGGATTTTCCAGGCAAGAGTACTAGAGTGGGTTGCCATTGCCTTCCCCAAAGAAAGCTGAGCACCAAAGAATTGATGCTTTTGGTTGGATGGCATCACCAATCGCATCATCAATGGGCATGAGTTAGAGCAAGCTCCAGGAGTTGGTGATGGACAGGGAAGCCTGGCGTGCTGCAGTCCATTTGGTCGCAAAGACGTGGACATGACTGAGTGACTGAACTGAACTGATAAGTAGATATTGCTGAAGGTATAAAATTAAAAGAAAGATGGTCATTTTTAGAGAAGAGCAAAACAAGTATGATTGGGAGTTGGCATGTAGGTGATTTCTGAGTGCTGGTAATATATTATTATAAGCTAAATGTCTAGGCAAATGTAGAACATTCCAAACATAAAGACAGGAAAAAAAATTGGATAAACTTACTTACTACCTAGTTTTAAAATTATCAGCTTATTAATTATCTTATATAATTTCTACTACCCTGTACTCCTACCTACAATATGGATAATTTGGGGCCAAATCCCATACATCATATCATTTTAATGTGTAAATATTTTTATGTATCTGTAAGAGATAAGGAGTGTTCCCTGGTGGTGCAGATGGTAAAGAATCTGCCTGCAGTTCAGGAGACCTGGGTTTGATCCCTGGGTTGGGAAGATACCCTGGAGAAGGGAATGGCTACCCATTCCAGTATTCTTGCCTGGAGAATTCCACAGACAGAGGAGCTTAGTGGGCTATATAGAGTACTAAAAACATACTTGCAATACCATTATCATGCCAAGAAACAATTTTTTCACATCATAAGTTATCCAATCAATATTTAAATTTCTCTGATATTCTCAATTTTTTTAAACAGTTGGTTTGCTAAGATCAGGACTCTCAGAAAAATCAACTTATTTTATTTGGTTGTTATGCCTCTTGAGTGGTGTGACTCCACATTCTAGATTGTCAGAAGAATCCCATTTCAATAGCATTCTCTTTCACTGGCTAAAATATCCTGGTTTGGTTGAAAAAGTATATGGTCACTCTACAATTTAGCCTTTTTTTTTTTTTTTTTTTAAATCTTTAAGCACCTAGCCCCTCTCTTTTCTTTTCCTTACTTTTTTTTGTTTTACTTGTTGGAAGAAACTGAGATATTTACCCTATAGTATTTTCTGTATCTTGATATTTGCTAAATACATCTTCCTGGTGTTGTCCAGCATGCTCCTCTGTATTTCCTGAAATCTGCAAGCTAGAAGTAGAAACTTGATTTGTATTGAGTTTCATGAGGGTAGAGGAGAAGAATAGTTCATGGGTGATTTTGTTTACTTTTGGAAGAAAGAATACAGCATCTACTTGTTTCTCTTTCAAGAAGGTTAGCAGTCATTGAAATTCATTGAGTAGATGTATTATTTCAAAAAGAGTTTTCCAAATGGCAATATTAAGATTCTGTTTCTTGATCTAGAAGTTACATTAGGGGATTTGCTTTATAATAATTTACTCAGCCATTTATGGACTTTTCTGTATATGTTTTCTTTCATGAAAATAATTTTTAAAAATGTGTGTTTAACTGCATACATGTATCACTATGGGGGCATCAACAGATGAAATTGGTGAGATATTTCTTAAATTATAATTGTTAAATTAATATGTTCACATATTAAGCAGAGATTCATTGCAAAAAGTAAATTTCCTAAATAGTCTGATTATTGAAGATAAGATTTACATTATAATGGTAAATGATATATTATTCTAGTGTGGCCAATTGTTTAAAAGAATGTCTTAACATTCTCTGTTGGACTGATGTAGGAAATGTGGTAAAAGTGAAGTGTGATGATGGTGAACAGAAAGAAGGCTGGATATATCTTCATGAGGGTCACATCAGTTCTTGAGAAGAGACACATATCTTTTAAATAACATCTATTGATGAAGATTACAGTCTTTAATGAATAATTACAAGATATATCATCTTAAAATTAACTTGTTTGGGCTTTTGTACATCAAGGAATCATAAATGTTTATGCAGTTTTATGATTACAGAGTTATTTATGTCTTCATTACTCTGTATTCTATTTGATTCTAGATACCATCTCCCAGGATATATTGACCAAAGAAATACAGCTAGATTTAAAAATATACAAAAGTAATAAAGTCCCTCCCAGCTGGTCCTGGGTGTTCGTTGGAAGGACTGATGTTGAAGATGAAACTCCAATACTTTGGCCACCTGATGCGAAGAGCTGACTCATTTGAAAAGACCCTGATTCTGGGGGAGATTGAGGGCAGGAGGAGAAGGGGACAACAGAGGATAAGATGGTTGGATGGCATCACCAACTCGATGGACATGGGTTTGGGTGGACTTCGGGAGTTGGTGATGGACAGGGAGGCCTGGTGTGCTGCGGTTCATGGGGTCACAAAGAGTCGGACACAACTGAGTGACTGAACTGAACTGAACTAGAGGTGAAAGAGGAAAAAATTAACCTCATTGGTTCCTGGGAAAATATGCCATTGTTTTCTTTGTTGCTCTGATTTATATTTGGGTTATATTGTTTACTAGTAGCCAACAAATTTCAGAACCTCCAGTATATTGATTGATATTTATTAGGTACCTTGAATTTTATTTATGATCTTCTTTCTGCAATCTCATTGATGACGCATCTGTTTCCTAAGTTTCACTATACTTTGGTTTCCATTACTTCAGTGATATTTCTTATTGGTGGTGATAGAACATGGAAGTTAAAAGACTGAATTCTGAATACAGACTGAATTAAATCACTTCTAGCTTTGAGACCTTTGGCTAGTTTCCTAACTTCCTTGTGTCATTTCTGTTACCTGTAGAATGAGAATTATAGTGTGTTCTGTCTGTTGTAATGATGAATACATATAACACCTTTGACATTAGGAAATCTGCAGCAAATTGCAATTATCTCCAGTGTGCTTCATTCAGCAACTTACTTAGTTCCATAAATGGATCTACCATTCAGATCTTGAACCATAAAAATATCTACTCTGTTTATAATATTCTTGCTTTTAAAATGCTGTTTTTCTCATTCTCTCATTAATTTCTTGCATTCCTGCATGCTCTTTTGCTCCAGTTCCTTGACATATCCTTACATCCTAATTCCAGTGGTTTCTAAATTTCTGAAACTCATGGGCTAGAAAAAAATTGAGAGACCATTATAGATTTTCAATTTATTGCTGAGTAAGGATGCTAAAATAACCCACACCATTGTAAGCTGAAATTATGAAATTATTTATGTAATTTAAAAAATATTTGTCTTTCCTGATAAACCATATATTCTCATATAGTGGACACTCATCAAGTATCTACCCTTGTTACTCTGATTATGCGGGATTTAGTGCTGAACTTGTGATACATGATTCAATAAGCAAAGACTTTTTAAAATCAATAAATTAGACCTCTATTACTTAAAGAAAGATATTTTAGCAAAAACTGAAAGTTGGATTACTAAACCAAATAAGTATATGAAAAATATTCAGTGAAAAAATATCAACATTAAAATGATGTTTGTTGATAACAAATTGTCAATTTGTTGATTTATATTCAGTAGTAAAATACAAAATAATGCTTACATTTCTAATTTTTTCTGATAGTTTGTTCTTTATGCTACAATTAGTACCAATATTCTAGATTCAGAGACTGCTACTGCTGCTAAGTCGCTTTCAGTCGTGTCCGACTTTGTGCGACCCCACAGAAGGCAGCCCACCAGGCTCCCCCGTCCCTGGGAATCTCCAGGCAAGAATACTGGCATGGGTTGCCATTTCCTTCTCCAATGCATGAAAGTGAAAAGTGAAAGTGAAGTCGCTCAGTCGTGTCCGACCCTCAGCGACCGCATGGACTGCAGCTTTCCAGGCTCCTCCAGCCATGGGATTTTCCAGGCAAGAGTACTGGAGTGGGGTGCCATTGCCTTCTCCGAGATTCAGAGAAGTGTGTTACAATTTCCCACAATTCAGAAAATTTTGGCTAGGATCTGGCTGAGTCAGGTCAATATCTCAGGCTGCTAATTTTAAGCCCACTTAAATATTTGTTTCAAACTATATATTAGGATTTTGTAGGGTTTTTGAATTTTTCTTAATGAAATCTGAATGCCCCTTGATTTAGTATCTTTGTTAGTTATCTTGATGTATACTTCTTTGAGTTCCCTAAAAATAAAACTTCACTTACACATGAACATTAATGAATAAAGTAGAATTTAAGAAAATCAAGTCAAATTCTTTTCATCCTCATAGCCACTGTGATCCTTTCTTCTGAGTGTTCTCTGACCTTCCTGGACTCTGCCTCCAGTAAAATCTTCTTTGATTATTTCTGAGTGTTTTTTTTCCTCTTTATCTTTCCTAATCCAGAAAAATTAAAGTGGTGCAAGTTGACTCCCTTAAGTAGATTGAATAGATATAGTTTTTAAAATAAAGTAATCCTGGACTGGGTGTCCCAAACAAGTGTTTCAAAGTTTCAGAGGAAATATAGAAGTTGGTGTAGAGGAGTAAGAGAAGTTGTAAAGTTCCACATGATCACCGGCTTGTTAGAGTTCCCAATGGCTCCAAGCAGAACATCAAAGTCATTAATCTAGTAAATATTTACTGGGTGTCTTGGTGTCTTTTTTGTGCAGGAATTCTGAGAAGTGTTGATATTAAACTGTGGAGGAATTGACAGAGGGTAACAGTAGGATAAGCAGACAATCTCTTAATTCAAATTCAAAGCTGATTATATTTATATCAGTACCATTGTGATTCTCAGCAAACAATTGCTCTGAGCTATAAATTCCTCATCTGTAAAATGGAAATAAAATAATACTTACCTCCAAGGTTGTTAGGATTCAGTACTCGCTTCATTGCTTAACACATGGTAGTTATTTTATTGAGCATAATACCCCATTTCCATCACCTCTAGTCTCCATACCCTTTCCATAGCCAGGTAAGCTAGATAGCTAGTGGGAACCTAGTGTTCTATAGAGCACAGGGAGCTCAACTGGGTGCTCTGTGATGACCTAGATGGGTGGGATTTGAGGGAGGGAGTCCAGGAGGGAGGGGATGTATGTATACGTATAATTGATTCACTTCGTTGTACAGCAGAAATGAAAACAACATTGTAAAGCAATTTTACTCCATTTTTTGAAAAGAGAGAGAGAGTAGGAAGAAGACATAACTCATTTGTCAAAGGAAAAGAAAGTTGAAATCTGGCATTCTTTCTTTGAGGCACAGAATTGTTTTTTTTCCCCCAAATTCTTATTATTACATATGCAATCCTCCACCGCCCCCATCACCATCACATTGTTATCAACTCTGTTCCTCGTCTCAGTCCCAATTACTGGACAGTCCTATATTGTTTTTAATCAATTTGTGTCTTGCCAGACTTAATCCTTAAACAGCAAACAAGTGTGATTTACGGATAAATGGAGACTTGCCACAAGAACTGCGCACACACTGTGTGTCTATATTTTGCTGCCATGAGTGCTCAGTTGCTGCAGTTGTGTCCAGCTCTCTGCGACCCCATGGACTGTAGCCCACGAGGCTCCTCTGTCCACGGGATTTTCCAAGCAAGAATACAGGAGTGGGTTTCCATTTCCTTTCTCCAGGGGATCTTTCCAACCCAGGGATCAAACTGATGTCTTTTATGTCTCCTGCGTTGAAATTGGCAGGCAAGTTCTTAATTTGTTTTGTAAGAAGGAAACACCAACATTAGTATGGCATTTAAGAACAATGGGTGACAGTCACAACTTTTGTTTCATTTTTTCCCAAAATAAAGGGTAAGAGGATCATTAACTAGATATAGATATATATCTATTAACTCCATATATTTATATATATGGAGTGCAAGGGTGGGGGTGGTCTTCAAGCTCACAAAGATCAAAGAGACTTCTAGAATATCACTTTAGAAGTCTAAACTGACTTGGTTAAAAAGAGAGTGGTGTCCACTCAGGAAGTCTATGAAGATATCCTAGGAAACCTGTGGATTTAATACTTCCCTTCTCTAGCCATCAGTGGGTTGTTTTTTTTTAGGACTCCTGGCTATCTGCAATATTATTTACAATTCCCCATTGAAGGAATTTTTGACAAGAAGCAGTTTAAAAAAGAGGGGGCAGTAGAAAAGAAAGATTCTGCACTTCCACTTCCACTAAGCCATCATTGGTGTGTCTATGTGTATATGTTTTTATTGCTATAATTTTTAAAAACTTTCATTAGCTTAAAAAGGGTATTGATTGACTTGTCTTAGAGCTGCATAACTTTGGAAACATATGAATATACGGTGAGAAATGTTAAAAGTTACTGCTTTTAAAATTGGGGAGGACTCAATATTATCTGTTAAAGTCAATAAATTAAGTAGAGTTTAAATAAGATATGTTAGTGTAGAGGATAGTAAATGTGTGATAATAGGCTTGTATTCTTAAAAATTACATGTATAATCCCTCTGTGCCCATGCTTATATATTATTTCTGTTTTCAGAAGTTGATTTATTTATTGAGAAAACTATATAGCTCTTTGTGTAGGTAACTCCAGTTATAATTATATAATTTCAAATCCAAAAGTTATCTTTTACTTTCTTTTAGTTGTGATTTTTCTCCCTGTTCATTGGCCTAAATAAACTTATTTAGAAGTATTTTTTCTTGTCTGTAAGAAAATGTAAACAGTATCCTAAAATAGCACATGAATAACTGATGACTATTATGGATAATTTAGGTGCAGACAGAGGGACTGACAAGTGTAAGGAATTCTGTTGACCCAAGGTGACTCTGCTGACTTCTGAAAAACCCTGGGCTGATAGGAACAGCTTCAGGTAATTTACTTATCTTAAAGAGTCAGACATGACTGAAGAGGTTTAGCATGCATACACAACATATTTGCTGTTCTACCACCTCAAATTATCTCTCACATACTCAGGAAACATTCTTATTAGCTTTGATTATGACATATCTTCAGTTAGCTAGACCTATAGCAGTCTGACTACTGAGAGAACTGTTCTAGATGTTTTTGTGAATCATTTAAAAAAGTTGAGGTGTTAAGGTGATGGTGGCCTCATAGAATGAGTTTGGAAGTTTACCTTCCTCTGCAATTTTCTGGAAGAGTTTGAGTAGGATAGGTGTTAGCTCTTCTCTAAATTTTTGGTAAAATTCAGCTGTGAAGCCATCTGGACCTGGGCTTTTGTTTGCTGGAAGATTTCTGATTACAGTTTCAATTTCTGTGCTTGTGATGGGTCTGTTAAGATTTTCTATTTCTTCCCCAATGTTCATCTCAGCACTGTTTATATTAGCCAGGACATGGAAACAACCTAGATGTCCATTAGCAGATGAATGGATAAGAAAGCTGTGGTACATGTACAAGTGGAGTATTACTCAGCCATTAAAAAGAATACATTTGAATCAGTTCTAATGAGGTGGATGAAACTGGAGCTGATTATACAGAGTGAAGTAAGCCAGAAAGAAAAACACCAATACAGTATACTAAGACATATATATGGGATTTAGAAAGATGATAATGATAACACTGTATGTGAGACAGCAAAAGAGACACAGATGTGTAGAACAGTCTTTTGGACTCTATGGGAGAGGGAGAGGGTAGGATGATTTGGGAGAATGGCATTGAAATATGCATAATATCATATATGAAATGAACCGCCAGTCCAGGTTCGATGCATGATACAGGATGCTTGGGTCTGGTGCACTGGGATGACCCAGAGAGATGGTATAGGGAGGGAGGTGGGAGGGGGGTTCAGGATTGGGAACTCATGTACACCCGTGGTGGATTCATGTTGATGCATGGCAAAACCAATAAAGTATTGTAAAGTAAAATAAAGTTAAAAAAAATACATATAGGAAAAAAAATTGAGGTGAAATCCACATAACATAAAAATAACCATTTTAAATTGTGTAGATCAGTGGCAGTCCACAGTATTGTGCAAATATCAGCTTTATCTTATTCCCAAACTTTTCTTTCACTTCAAAAGAATACACTGTTTGCCCATAAAGAGTTGGGACCATTCTGCTACTTCCCAGGAACCACTAATCTACTTTCTGCCTATAGATTTACCTATTCTTTTTTTCAATACTTCATTCTTTCAATGGCTGGGTAGTAGTTCATTTTATGTGTATGCCATATTTGTTTACCCAGTCTTCAATTGATTGACATTTAGTTTGTTTCCACCTTTTGGCTACTGTGAATAGTGCTACTATCAACATTTATTTACATACATGTGTTGTATTGTATGTGTTTATCAGCTATATGATTTGCAAATATTTTCTCCTATTCTGTAGGTTGCCATTTCACTTTCTTGATGGTGTTCTTCTATGCACAAAATTTTTTAACTTTGATGAAATCCAACTTATCTATTTTTTTATTTTGTTACTTGGGCTTTTGGTATAATATCAATTGATGCAGGAAAAGGATTTTACAAAACCCAGTACCTTTAATGATATGGTAAATACATTCAAAAATAGGGAATAGATGAAAATTTGATGGTAAATAAACAGATAAAGGGCATTTATTAGAAATACATAGTCAAACTTATTCCCAAAGATAAAAGATTTAGTTTTCCATCTAAGATCAAGAACAAGATTAGGATGCCCACTTTCACCTTTTCTATTCAGCACTGTATTAGAAACTCTAGCCATAGTAATTAGACAAGGAAAAACAATGTCCAAATTTAAAAGGAAAGAGCAAAATTATTTTTGCCTACAAATATCATGATCCTACATACAGAAAATCCTAAATAACCTCCAAAAAGTCTATCAGAGCTAATAAACCTGCAAAGCGAGTAAGAAGAGTGCTTTTTAAGAATGTGTGAATTTTGAGTGAATGGGGACTAAGATGAAAACAACGACTCTCACATTTCTAAACACTATGTGTTGGTGACTGTGCTAAATTTAATCCTTACATCTCCACCATGAAGTAGGTACTAGTGTTCCAAATTTTGGGCTTCCCAGGTGGCACTAGTGGTAAAGAACCCACTTGTTAATGCAGGAGACATAAGAGACATGGTTTGATCTCTGGGTCAGGAAGATCCCCTGGAGGAGGGCATGGCAACTCACTCCAGTATTCTTGCCTGGAGAATCTCTATGGATGGAAGAGCCTGGTGGGCTACAATCCATAGGGTTGCAAAGAGTCAGATATGACTGAAGCAACTTAGCACACACACATTCTCATTTCACCTTTAAAAACCAGGCTGCAACTCAACTGATGGTAACTCTTCAAAGCTTGTCTTACCTATTATGTTTATTATGTTATATGGTCTTAAGATGTTCTTTCTGTGAATGAATTAAAGTTCTAGTTATAAAATTCATGAAATGTTTGAATAAATCTTCACAAAAAGCCAACACCGTGTCCTAAATTCTATTCCTCTTGAAATGAAAACTGAGACTAATAGAAACAAATTACAGGGTTAACTTTTTAGATATACAAAAGCTGGTTTCAGAAAACAATGCTTTTTAAAAAAATGAAATCTTGAAACATAGCAAAGTTCATAAAAAATGGACTTGACTCTCTTGGTACACTCAGAGTTTAAAATTCACAGAGTTGCTCCTGTTTTTACACAGAATCTGGAGATGTTAATTTTTTGTTTTGGCTTCTAGATGTCCTTTATGTGTACCCTGTGGAATCCAGTTCATCTCCAGTCTGTCAGATAGTGTCAGAAGTGGTTTTGAGTCCTTATGTCCTGAGCCTGTGAACAAAATGTGTGAGTACACTGAAATAATAAGGTTAAATTTACTGTTGTCAAGGGTCATCTAAAATGATTTTATAATGGTTCTACTGGAATGAATTTACCCTGTAGTTTCAGGTGAAGTAAGGAAGGACAATGTTTTGTTAAGATTAGAAAATGTCTTTATTGGAATTGTCTCATGTGTGTAGGTTTATATTAAATCCATGTGATTTAACTTGGTGAGAAGCAAAGATTTCTTTTCTGTATAGTTATCAAATGGCTTAAATATTACCAGATTATAGACCATATATGTATTCACAAATTAAAATTTCCCAAAGCAGACTAGCATCTTTTTCATTTAGGTTTTAAGAAGATAACATGTTAAAGATCTCTTCCTTTTGCCCCTGAGGTAGGTTTCTATTATCTCAAAAGAAACCCCAAACTTTGAAAGATTCACTAATTAAGCTAGTGGTTACATCCAAAATTTAAAACTTTCAGTGACTCAGGGAACTACTTTTGGTATTATTGTATATATCTGTACCATGTGAACATTTGTTCAAATGATTATTTTTACTTTTGAGGTAGGTTAATTTGGAGAGGTAAAATGATTATTTATTCTGGGGAGAATATTAGGATTTATGTTTGTTTTTTTTTTTATTTCCAGAGATTTAGATGGTGACTTCAGATGTAAGTTTGTGAATTTAGAGCCAATGGCATTTTCATTTCTTTGAGATGAGCATTTGCTTTTTTCATTGCAGACTGGAAGGGGGCTGAATAATAAGCTAGCCAAATTTATTTCACTGGGTAAATAGCACAATTTGACTAATTCCATGTAAAATTAAAGAGATTATGTTTGAAAATAAGGGGGTTGCTTATTGTTTTTTACTAAATAACTTTGTTTCACTTCTTTGCTGGACAGCCAGCTTATTGTACATTCCTGGCCTACTATGTAACTTTTTGTTTTTCTCCTCCTTTGATTTAACCACAGTATAAGACCAGTTTCCTACAATAGCCAGGCTTCTTAATGAATTTGAGTTCATAAGCTAGTATAATTGAAGAGCATTGGAAACATTTGAGTTGAGGCTAGAATGAGGTAAAGTAGATTCATTTTATACTTGTAGACTCTACCTGTAGGAATGAAAATGTAATTAAAGAACCACCACCAAATAGCCAAGTTGAGGAAGTTTCTCATGAAATTTTGTTCAGTTTATATGGCTTATATTTTATTACACATACCAATTAGGGATTGTTTCAGGGAATAGGTAGCCATTCAAATTAGCCCAAGTTAAAGTTTTATTATAAGACATCTAGTGTGTCTCAGGGGACATAGCAGTTATGGCAAGAATTTTAATTTCTAGCCACTTTTAATTTTAGAGAAGGTTACACATGATAGCTCATTCTCCTATTTTGCTGCACAGTTTTTACGAGATAGGCACATTTAGGACATGTCTTTCAGTAATTAGAATCAGGTACAAATGGCACCTTCAACAGGCAACAATCCTTTCTACATAATCTAGCTATCACTAAAGAGGTATGTCAGTGTATATCAAGAGCTTTCAAATAAATCAATTAGCAAAACTTTGTTAGTGGAATTGTTTTAAATTATTTCTTCTCTTAGGGTTTCCTGTAACCACGCTTTAAATATTTAAAAGTGATGAAATTTTCTTTCAGATCAGTCATTGAACTCATTGAGTCACATTTTTTCAACCTCCAAAATTTCCCTCTTTGATAATTAGTAAATTTATTCCTCAGCCATCACCCCTTTCCATGTTAATGCATCAGATATATTGAGTTTACTTTCTGCAAGCATTCCCTGTTTTGATAGGCACATCTGTGTTAAGTTAATCAGTTCCCTGTCAGGTTTTTCAGATGTTATTTTTTCTTGCAGATGTCCCTCCTAGAGCCCTCACCATCATCCTGGGACATTCTTTTAATTTTTTCCTGGCTCTTTCTTTTCTGATTCTCTTTCTTGTTTTACTGCCAACTTTTCAGTGAAGTTCATTATCTAGAAAATTCCTGAAGAGAATACATAGGAGGTAAATAGTTTGTAGTCTTGAATATACCAGAAATTTCTTATTCTATAAATATAATTGATTTCTGCTTATATTCTGTAAGTACATTGTCTAGCTATTGAATTTTATTTTATTTTTTAATTTTACTTTATTTTACTTTACAATACTGTATTGGTTTTGCCATACATCAACATGAACCTGCCACAGGTATACATGAGTTCCCAATCCTGAACCCCCCACCCACCTCCCTCCCCATACCATCTCTGGGTCATCCCAGTGCACTAGCCCCAAGCATCCCATATCCTGCATCGAAGCTAGACTGGTGATTCATTTCTTACATGATATTATACATATTTCAATGCCATTCTCCCAAATCATCCCACCCTCTCCCTCTCCCATAGAGTCCAAAAATATGTTCTATGCATGTGTCTCTTTTGCTGTCTTGCATACAGGGTTATCATTATCATCTTTCTAAATTCCACATATATGTGTTAGTATACTGTATTGGTGTTTTTCTTTCTGGCTTACTTCACTCTGTATAATCAGCTCCAGTTTCATCCACCTCATTAGAACTGATTCAAATGTATTCTTTTTAATGGCTGAGTAATACTCCATTGTGTATATGTACCACAGCTTTCTTATCCATTCATCTGCTGATGGACATCTAGGTTGCTTCCATGTCCTGGCTATTATAAAGAGTGCTGCGATGAATACTGGGGTACACGTGTCTCTTTCAGTTCTGGTTTCCTCGGTGTGTGTGCCCAGCAGTGGGATTGCTGGGTCATAAGGCAGTTCTACTTGCAGTTTTTTAAGGAATCTCCACACTGTTCTCCTTCGTGGCTGTACTAGTTTGCATTCCCACCAACAGTGTAAGAGGGTTCCCTTTTCTCCACACCCTCTCCAGCATTTATTGCTTGTAGACTTTTGTATCACAGCCATTCTGACTGATGTGAAGTGGTACCTTATTGCGGTCTTGACTTGCATTTCTCTGATAATGAGTGATGTTGAGCATCTTTTCATGTGTTTGTTAGCCATTTGTATGTCTTCTTTGGAGAAATGTCTATTTAGTTCTTTGGCCCATTTTTTGATTGGGTCGTTTATTTTTCTGGAATTGAGCTGCAGGAGTTGCTTGTATATTTTTGAGATTAGTTGTTTGTCAGTAGCTTCATTTGCTATTATTTTCTCCCATTCCGAAGGCTGTCTTTTCACCTTGCTTATAGTTTCCTTTGCTGTGCAGAAGGTTTTAATTTTAATTAGATCTTATTTATTTATTTTTGCTTTTATTTACAGTATTCTTGGAGGTGGGTCATAGAGGATCCTGCTGTGATTTATGTAGGAGAGTGTTTTGCCTATGTTCTCCTCTAGGAGTTTTATAGTTTCTGGTCTTACGTTTGGATCTTTAATCCATTTTGAGTTTACTTTTGTGTATGGTGTTAGGAAGTGTTCTAGTTTCATTCTTTTACAAGTGGTTGACCAGTTTTCCCAGCACCACTTGTTAAAGAGGTTGTCTTTACTTCATTGTATATTCTTGCCTCCTTTGTCGAAGATAAGGTGTCCATATGTGTGTGGATTTATCTCTGGGCTTTCTATTTTGTTCCATTGATCTATATTTCTGTCTTTGTGCCAGTACCATACTGTCTTGATGACTGTGCTTTGTAGTAGAGCCTGAAGTCAGGCAGGTTGATTCCTCCAGTTCCATTCTTCTTTCTCAAGATTGCTTTGCCTATTTGAGTTTTTTTGTATTTCCATACAAATTGTGAAATTATTTGTTCTAGCTCTGTGAAAAATACTGCTGGTAGCTTGATAGGGATTGCTCTGAATCTGTAGATTGCTTTGGGTAGTATACTCATTCTCACTATATTGATTCTTCCAATCCGTGAACATGGTATATTTCTCCATCTATTAGTGTCCTCTTTGATTTCTTTCACCAGTGCTTTATAGTTTTCTTTATATAGGTCTTTAGTTTCTTTAGGTAGATATATTCCTAGGTATTTTATTCTTTTTGTTGCAATGGTGAATGGAATTGTTTCCTTAATTTCTTTTTATACTTTCTCATTATTAGTGTATAGGAATGCAAGGGATTTCTGTGTGTTGATTTTATATCCTACAACTTTACTATATTCATTGATTTGCTCTAGTAATTTTCTGGTGGAGTCTTTAGGTTTTTCTATGTAGAGGATCATGTCATCTGCAAACAGTGAGAGTTTTACTTCTTCTTTTCCAATTTGGATTTGTTTTATTTATTTATTTATTTATTTATTTATTTATTTTTCTGCTCTGGCCAAAACTCCCAAAACTACACTCCATAATGTTATATCTTCTTCTTGGATTGATCCTTTGATCATTATGTAGTGTCCTTCCCTGTCTCCTTTCACAGCCTCTGTTTTAAAGTCTGTTTTATCTGATATGAGTGTTGCTACTCCTGATTTCTTTTGGTCTCTATTTGTGTGGAATATCTTTTTCCAGCCCTTCAATTTCAGTCTGTATGTGTCCCTTGTTTTGAGGTGGGTCTCTTGTAAGCAGCATATAGAGGGGTCTTGTTTTTGTATCCATTCAGCCAGTCTTTGTCTTTTGGTTGTCTTCAGCTGTTATCCTTATGGGAATCTCCTTGTGTGTTACTTGCTGTTTTTCCCTTGCTGCTTTTAATATTTGTTCTTTGTGTTTGATCTTTGTTACTTTGATTAATATGTGTCTTGGGGTGTTTTGCAATGGGTTTACCCTGTTTGGGACTCTCTGGGTTTCTTGGACTTGGGTGATTATTTCCTTCCCCATTTTAGGGAAGTTTTCAACTATTATCTCCTCAAGTATTTTCTCATGGTCTTTCTTTTTGTCTTCTTCTTCTGGGACTTCTATGATTCGAATGTTGGGGCATTTAACATTGTCCCAGAGGTCTCTGAGATTGTCCTCATTTCTTTTAATTTGTTTTTCTTTTTTCCTCTCTGATTCATTTATTTCTACCATTCTATCTTCTATTTCACTGATCCTATCTTCTGCCTCTGTGATTCTACTATTTGTTGCCTCCAGAGTGTTTCTGATCTCATTTATTGCATTATTCATTACATATTAACTCTTTTTTATTTCTTCTAGGTCCTTGTTTAACCTTTCTTGCATCTTCTCAATCCTTGTCTCCAGGCTATTTATCTGTGATTCCATTTTGATTTCCAGATTTTGGATCATTTTCACTATCATTATTCGGAATTCTTTATCAGGTAGATTCCCTATCTCTTCTTCTTTTGCTTGGTTTGGTGGGCATTTATCCTGTTCCTTTATCTGCTGGGTATTCCTCTATCTCTTCATCATGTTTATATTGCTGCGTTTGGGGTAGCCTATCTGTATTCTGGCAGTTTGTGGAGTTCTGTCTATTGTGGAGTTTCCTCACTGTGGGTGGGGTTGTATCAGTGGCTTGTCAAGGTTTCTTGGTTAGGGAAGCTTGTGTCGGTGTTCTGGTGGGTGGAGCTGGATTTTTTTTCTCTCTGGAGTGCAATGAAGTGTCCAGTAATGAGTTATGAGATGTCAGTGGTTTTGGAGTAACTTGAGCTGCCTGTATATTGAAGCTCAGGGGTGTGTTCCTGTGTTGCTGGAGAATTTGCGTGGTATGTCTTGCTCTGTAACTTGTTGGCCCTTGGGTGGTGCTTGGTTTCAAGTGTAGGTATGGAGGCGTTTGATGGGCTCCTATCAATTAATGTTCCCTGGAGTCAGGAGTTCTCTGATGTTCTCAGGATTTGGACTTAAGCCTCCTGCTTCTGGTTTTCAGTTTTATTTTTACAGCAGTCTCAAGACTTCTCCTTCTATACCACACTGTTGATAGAACATCTAGGTTAAAGATGAACAGTTTCTCCATATTGAGGGACACCCAGAAAGGTTCACAGAGTTACATGGAGAAGAGAAGAGGGAGGGGGGAGTTAGAGGTGACCCGAATAAGATGAGGTGGAATCAAAAGAAGAGAGAGCAAGCTAGCCAGTAATCACTTCCTTGTGTGTGCTCCACAGTCTGGACTGCTCAGAGATGTTCACGGAGTTATACAGAGAAGAGGAGAGGGAGGAAGGAGACAGAGGTGGCCAGGGGTATATAAGTGGGGAATGAAAAGGAGAGAGACAGACCCAGCCAGTAATCAGTTCCCTAAGTGTTCACCGTCTGGAACACATGGAGATTCACAGAGTTAGGTAGAGAAGAGAAGGGGTAGGGAGGAGACAGAGGCGACCTGGTGGAGAAAAAGGAGAGTCCAAAGGAGGAGAGAGCAGTCAAGCCAGTAATCTCACTCTCATGTAAAAATGGGTACTGAAGATTGGGTTTTTGAAGGTACAAAATTGATAACAAATACCAAAAAGCAAAGATTAAAAATCTAGAGTAGAGGTTGGATTTTCAAAAATACAATATTAAAGAAAAGAAGAAGAACGAGAAGAAAAAAAAGTCACGAGAATTATTAAACAACAACCACCACAGGAAAAAAAATACATACGGTGTTTGCTTTAAAAATAGGGTCTCTCTCTTTTTTTTTTTTTGAAAAGTGATAGTAGGTTATAAAAATTAAAATTAAAGGAGAAATAGAGGACTTAAAAATTAAAAAATGTTTAAAAAAAAGAAGAAAAGAAAAAACAAAACCAAAAAAAAGAAAAACAACAATCATAAAAATAGTAAAGATATATCTAGGACTTTCTCTGGTGTTGTGGGCAGTGTGGGGTCAGTTCATTTTCGGGTAGTTCCTTGGTCCATCTTATATTTCTCAAGATCTATAGGCGCCTTCCTATGTAGTCGGTACTAACGACAGGGTTTTAATCTATTGCACCTGTCACTTCCAAGGCGGTTCCCTCTGTTTTAGCTTCTTCTGTTTGCTGGTCTCTTCAGTGTCCGATTTCCGCCCTGACACAAGGTAGGCGGTGGTGGACACTTTTTTTAGGCTCACTTGTTCAGTCACGCTGTGGGGAGGGAGGGACACTGCAAACAAATAACACTGGCGTGTGCTCGCATTGTCTCAGCCACACTGGGCCTGCCCCCGCTCACTGCACACACAGCTCAGGCTCTAGGTTGCTCCGCCAGGAACCCTCTGAGGCCGGCCCTGGGCTGCATGCACCTCCCAGGTCTAAGCCACTCAGGCTCAGGCACTCAGATAGTCCTCAGAGGCGCAGACTTGGTTGGGCCTGCGTTTTGTGCCCTTCCCAGGTCTGAGTAGCTCAGGTGTTTGGTGAGTGTGGTCGCTGCAACTTATCGCCTCTCCCATCCCTGCTGCTCAGTTTTCTGGGTGTACAACTGGCTCACCTTCTCAGGCAGATGATGACTGTCCAGAACCCCAAGAAGTCTTAGTTAGCAAAGAAGCCTGTTTGCAGTTTGGTAGTTAATGTCTCTCTGGGGCTGCTATTGCCCCCTTCCAGCTCTTCCAGCTCTGGCTGCCTGTTACCGGAGGGGGATGGTCTGCAGCTGGCTAATTCTATCCCATCCTTTGTTCTGTGCTTGGTCCTGGCGGTGTCTTATGTTAGAGTTTTTCGCGTGGTAGCTATCCCACAGTCTGTTATGCTAGCCCAAGTTAGTTTGCTCTGGTTACCCTCGGGGCATTCAGGTCGATCCTTAAAATGCAATGCAGCCCGCACCTCCCTGCCCAGCCCCTGCTTGCTAGTGGCGGATGCAGGCATCTGCGCTGCTTCTCTGCTGGTGGAGTTACCATTGGGCTTGCAATCTGTGGGTTTTAATTATTTATTTATTTTTCCTCCCAGTTATGTTGCCCTCTATGCTTCCGAGGCTCACCACAGACTTGGCAGTGAGAGTGTTTCCTGGTGTTTGGAAACTTCTCTCTTTTTAAGACTCCCTTCCCAGGAAGGCGCTCCCTCCCTACCTCTTTTGTCTCTTTTTTGGTCTTTTATATTTTTTCCTACCTGTTTTCGAAGACAATGAGCTTCTTTTCTGGGTTCCTGATGTCCTCTGCCAGCATTCAGAAGTTGTATTGTGGAATTTATTCAGCTTTGAAATGTTCTTTTGATGAATTTGTGGGGGAGAAAGTGGTCTCCCCGTCCTATTCCTCCGCCATCTTAGGACTGCCCTCTGAATTTTACTTTAGAAATAATTTACCATCAAAACTTTCAGGTCTTCCTTCATTATCTTTTAGGTTTCCTATTTCTATCCAGAAACCTGACTCCATTCAGATTCCAGAGTATATGTTTTGGTTTCTCTCTTTCATACTAGAAGATTTCTCCATATGATAGATTATCCTTGGCAATCCTATACTTAAGAATAAGAGACCCCATAATTATTTGGAAAACCATTATTGTAGGGATGTATTAATTGGTGAGGTTTATTATAATGTGATAAGATGGCAACATGGCTTAATTGAAAGACCCTAAATCTCATATATGCACATGCTTTCTCAGGGTTTTTCCATTTCTCTAGAGAAAACTTCACCAATTTTATGCTTGGAAGGTGAAAGCCTAGTGGTCTATGTTCTGGGAAGCAAACCAGAAAATGACCTGCAGGTCTCACCATTCAGCACAGGGAATTACATGTCATCATCTATTACTCAATAGAATATCTCACACTATTTTCTGAGAACATCTAACAGTGTCTTCTGCTGTACAAACTTCTACAGAGTGCAAACTTCAGATCTCCTGTTGGGGTCAGGGAAAGGATCTACCATCTAAGTTTTTAAAAGATGAATTTTCAGCTAATTCTCTTGTGTTATGAATATGCCCTTTCCCTGCCGTATTAAGATCTCACATGCAGAGATACCTGATATTTTCATATCCTAAGACTTTCTGTGCTTTTGAGGTAAAATTGGGAGCTTCCTATTGGCTTCTTCCAACTCAGGTTGAGGTTTCAGCTTTATCTGCTTTCTAAGTAGCTACCATTCATCCATCTATCTTCCAACACTTCAGGAATATTTTTGATATTGCTTATCTGGTAACTTTTCTCCTATTCTTTCATCCTTACAGATTTGTAAGTTTAAACTTCACTTACTGTCAGTTTAGTGTGGCTTTGTAAAGGTGGGGAGTAAATAAATATATGCACCCACTGTCATGCTTAATCAAAAGTTCATGAAATATCTTAAAGCAGATATGCAAAAGATAGGATACCTCCATGCTGTGACATTTATACTATTTAGAATATTATCAATTTATCACTACAATAGCTGCAAGTAAAAGAGAGCATAAATACTCGAAGAAAGGTCTGCCTTTCTTGGTTCTCATGCTGTTTTCTCAGTAGAAGAGCTAATTCACCTGAAACCTTTACAGAGCCTCCTGTCTGAGTTCTCCAGTTGCACTTCACAAATCCTTCTGTTTCAGCACTTGCTACACTTCCCTCTATCTGTTTATTTATCTTTTTCTCACTAAGCTTCAGCTTCTTGAAGGCAAATATTAACCCTTATTCATCTCTGTAATCCCTGGGCTGAGCACACTGCTTAGCATATAGTAGGTGCTCCACACATCTTTACTGAAAAATGCTGAATGAATATGCTAATAGTTTACCTACCTTGCCAAGAAATTCTTAACATCTCTTGCATGCGTGTGTGCTAAGTCGCTTCAGTCTTATCTGACTTTTTGTGACCCTATGGACCATAGCCCACCAGGTCCTTCTGTCCATGGGATTCTCCAAGCAGGAATACTATACTGGGTTGCCATGCCCTCCTCCATGGGATCTTCCCCACCCGAGGATTGAACCCATGTCTCTTTTGTCTCCTGTATTGGAAAACAGGTTCTTTACCACTAGTGCCACTTGAGAAGCCCCTTAATATCTCATATCTTAAATAAATACTCTCCAGGTTTTTTCCTCTTCTCTGCTTCCTAGCTCTCCCATTCCCAACAAGCAAAATTTACTTTTACTCATCCCTTGAACTAAGTATAGATATTTCATATGTTTCTATTACTTACTTAATTTTTGCAATTTAACCGAGGCTATTTAATCACTTGAGGTGTTTTACTTTCGAAACAGGGCTCCCTGGTGGCTCAGACGAAAATCTGTGCAATGCAGGAGACCCGGATTCAATCCCTGGGTCAGGAAGATCCCCTTGAGAAGGGAATGGCAACCTACTCAAGTATTCTTGCCGAGAGAATTCCATGGACAGAGGAGCCTGGCAGGCTATAGTCTATGGGCTTGCAGAGCTGGACATGACTAAGAGACTAACGCTTTCACTTTCACAATTTTCTCCAGAATTAAGCAATATTGTTTTTTTATTTGTTGGTCATTTATGGACATTTATCTAGATATATTTGCCTCTTAGGATAATGATGGATGGCATGAGTTGGTGGCCAACCTTGGGCACATGGTTAATTTAACTCGAGTTATCTATAGGACATTGTACTTAGTACTGTTTGTAAGTCAAAATGAATAAAAAAAAATTCCTGACTTTAATAAGCTTACATTTAGTATTGATATATATATATATATATTTATGTACATATATACATGCACAATGGAATATTAGTCAGCCATAAAAAGAATGAAATAATTCCATTTGCAGCAACATGGATGGACCTAGAGATTATTATAATAAGTCAAATAAAAACAAATATTAATACCATATGATAACACTTATATGGGAATCTAATAAAATAATACAGATAAACCTATTTACAAAACAGAATAGACTCACAGACATAGAAAATAAATATGGTTACCAAAGGGAAAAAGGAAGGAGATATGAATTGGGAACTTGAGATTAATACATCAGTTTAGTTCAGTTCAGTTCAGTCGCTCAGTCGTGTCTGACTCTTTGCGACCCCATGAATCGCAGCATGCCAGGCCTCCCTGTCCATCACCATCTCCCGGCGTTCACTCAGACTCACGTCCATCGAGTCCCTGATGCCATCCAGCCATCTCATCCTCTGTTGTCCCCTTTTCCTCCTGCCCCCAATCCTTCCCAGTATCAGAATCTTTTCCAATGAGTCAACTCTTCTCATGAGGTGGCCAAAGTACTGGAGTTTCAGCTTCAGCATCATTCCTTCCAAAGAAATCCCAGGGCTGATCTCCTTCAGAATGGACTGGTTGGATCTCCTTGCAGTCCAAGGGACTCTCAAGAGTCTTCTCCAACACCACAGTTCAAAAGCATCAATTCTTCGGCGCTCAGCCTTCTTCACAGTCCAACTCTCACATCCATACATGACTACTGGAAAAACCATAGCCTTGACTAGATAGACCTTAGTTGGCAAAGTAATGTCTCTGCTNATGTAAGGATATATGGAAGGGAGAGCTAGAAAATGGAGGCTGAGATATTTTGCAAAGGACTTTACTGTCAGGCTAAAGTTTTTACTCAGTGGAGTAGCCAATCTGGAGACAATGAAGGTTTTAAGTTAAGGAACAGTATTATTTGAATTATGATATAAAAATATTAATAAGGCAGATATACCAGAAGAGAAATGGGAAAATGACAGCCCCATTTCATGGCTACTTTTGTAGCCTGGGGAGAAAACAAAAATGAGCTTCTGAAAAAAGACAATAAGAATAGAACATAACTTTTATATGTTCATTACTATCTATTTATATTACTCTTTAGTTGCGTACTTATACATTCTTTATCCCCTTCCACTAGAATATAATATCTCCTCAAGAGCTAGGAGATTTTGTCTATTCCCTTGAGCCCTGATCACCAATGTCTGAAGTATGGCCTGCAATATCTTAGTTGTTCAAGAAAGGCTTCTTGAAGGAATTAAGGAGTCATACAAAGAAAAAAGAGAAAAAAACCTGACTATGTCCATCTCAGGTGCACAAATTAAGTGAAATAAATTTAAAGTCAGATAATCCCAACTAATGAAAATAGAGTGAATTCTATTTAGAAGAAAAAATGGTCAGATCCAATTAAAAAATCCCAGTTGTATGCTGTCTAAAGATTCATACTTAAAACATAGACAGAGAAAAGATTAAAGTAAAAGTATTTATCCCAGATAAATACTAACCAAAAGAAATCTACTATAATTATATCACTTTAATGTAAAATATGTATAAATTAATATAAAGTTAAATGGAATATTAAAACATATGTTTATGGATTTAGAAATTACACATGTGCATGCTTAGTAGCTCAGTCGTGTCCAACTCTTTGTGACCCTATGGACTATAGCCTGCCAGGCTTCACTGTCCATGAGATTTTCCAGGCAAGAATACTGGAGTGGATTGCCATTTCCTCCTCCAAGGGAACTTCCTGACCCAGGGATCAAACCCGTGTCTCCTGTAGCTCTTAACTAATATTATTTTAAAAATAAATAATAAGTGTACAGAATTATATGGAAGATTGACAAACTCACAATCCAAAAAGATTTTAACATATTTCTCTCAGTAACTGACACAAGCTTCATTTAATGGGCCTATATAGTACTTACATAGAAGTTTCTTTTTAAGCACTAATGGAATATTCAGACTGAGTGGGAAAATCCATAGAATTACAGATTGGAAGAATAGTATTAAGCTAAAGAACAAAGATGTAAAATAAAATTGCTGATACACAGAGAGCATGAGCGTTGAGTGGAAATGAGGGTGGGAGTGGGGAGAGACATACATATAGACGCCTGACTGCACGAGCTTCAAGGTTTCTAGTTGGAGAGGAGCACCATCAGACTATTGGGAAGATCATTTTGATGAGAAAGTGGAAGAGTGGAGAATGAAATGTAGAATGTGGAACATATAGGAAAGCTGGGATAAAGGAGACTAGTTGGGAAACCATCGTTGAGGTCCTGAATTAACTCAGTATCAGCAGAAATTGGGGGGAAGATGCAGCTTTGGTCAACGTTATGGAAATATAATTGTCAGAACAAGTGATTTATTGAGGGAGGAAATATCAGTATGGCTCCAAGCTTCTGAGATGGGTGGATGTTCATGCCATTAGCAAAAACAGGATTTATAACAGAGGGCAGGTTTAAAGGGGATATTCTTGTGATACTTGAGGTTTAGAATATATTTTTATTTAAAATTAATTTTGTAATTTTAAATTGTATGTGATAGTACAACCATGGAAAATTTCATACTCTTCTATTGAGATTTTTTTCTCAGGTAACCAGGTAATATGGTATCTATGGATTATGAGTGTAAAAATCACCTGAGACATCTTTGTCTAGAATTGACAGACCTGAGCTTAAGTCCTGGTTTTTCCATTGCTCTGTGACCTTGTTTATATCTTATGTGCTAGATTTGTGATTCTGTCTTTTTGTTAACTTTTTGGATGGGGTAGATTTTCCAGTTTATTCCTTAAAAACTTCATCTCTAGAAACCGTGCCATATTAGTTGTCCTCAAATATGCATGTTATGAACCAGCAAATATATTATCTATATTGGATTCAGTGCAGTTCACCAATATTTGATGGACTGAATGACATATTTCAAAATTTCTTGCTTTATGTTTTGTGTTCTTTTCCTATTTCTAAGAACTAATCTTTGAAAAGTCAAACACTTGACAGTAATTATAGTGTTGATGATGACAATGATAAAAACCAAGAGCTTCTTGTGGCTTAATTAAGCCTTTTAAATGCAATTCTTAAAATGACATCACATTGCCATATTTTATATTTGAGAAATTGAAAGTCTGAGAAGTTAAAAGTTTTTAGGGGTCACATAGCAAATAAAAAAAGTGAAGCTGGAAAGTAATTCCATGTCTCTGATTTCAATGTTTGCGTTTCTAATAATCGTATAAAATACTATGGGGTATTTGACTTGGATTTGATTAATCAAAAATGTTATTTATAAAGTACCTTCCTGTATTGAGAATATGTCTGTGGCTTTGGATTTCTTAGACAACACAGTGTATTTCTTGCAAATTATGCAATAATCTTGTAGCTCATGGAGAGCAAGGAGTTGTGTCTATTGCAGGAGATAAAAATGGTCAGTACAAATTTGTTTGAAACACTTTTCCTCTTTCATAAATATGTTTTCTTTTTGTCTTTTCATCAATACAGTTATTGGAAAACATTTAGTAATGGCTTTTTATAGTTTTCCTTTTATCTATTATTGTTATTTAGGTGGTAAACTGTAGCAATATAGTATTCCTTGGAAATTTCTCATTAGGAGATAAACGGAATTATATGTTAATTCTTAAGACTGAAACAATTTGACTTCATTGATGACTGTTTATAGTTTCAATCACATATTGTCCTCATGAAAGTTAACAATGACTATATGTTTTCTAAGGTGCTTGAAGAATTTGATGACATAATTACTACTAAATGATAGGTTATCTAATAATGACCTTAGTGGATGTCATAGCTATGTTGGGCTGTGTGCCAAAAAAGGATTGGCTTCTGAGAATCCAATTGCACATTTTTGATTTTGTTAAATAAAAAGTAATCTACAAATTGTCCTTAGCCCTTTCCATGTTCTGGGAAAGGCTCCAAAGTTTCTGTCAGATCATATGGTGTACTTTTTGCTTAATATTAATATTATTGTAATAGCAACAATAATAAGAGCTTACACTGGCTATGTACCATGTGCCAGGAATTGTGCCAAGTCATTTGTACATTATACTTAGTCCCCAGGCAGTATTTGGTACTAGATACAGTTATCCCTGTTTTACAAATGAGGATCATGAGGCTCAGAGAAGTTAAATAACTTGCCCAAGGTCACCCAGACAGTATATACCAGAGCTGAGATTTGATCACATATTCTGCTAAAATGTGTCCAAAGACTCTGTGAGTGGAATTTGCAATTTCAGAGAACAGTGGTGGCACACTGAATGCCTGTTTGTTTCTGTGGCCTGACACCTGAGTCATCACTCACGACAGCTTGATGCACACTTTCTGATTCCAAGTGTCAGCTGAGAATGGCTGATGCAATGGCCTCATAGCACTCACATTTGTTGGAAAATTCCATGATCTTTATTTAAAAAAAAAACAACAAAAAAAAACAGTTGCTTAAGCTTCCGAGATTAGTTTTTTCAGTTATGGTAGATAATTTGAGTGTTGAGGAGTCGGCATGCCTAAGGTGTGAAGATGATGTACTTCCTGTAGGCATGAAAGCACTCAGAAACAAAGCATGCCCATGGAACTGTCACTTGTTGTTCTTCCTACTCAGGCTTCTAAAAAAGAAACTAAGGTCAATTAACTGGGAAGCTTAGCCTCACTTAGCTTGTCTTTCTTTGCATAGGATTTTAGCCTTTTAAATCATTTTTCTCTTCTCTCCCTCCCCACCCCCTATCTATTTTGAACACATTCTTGGATTTCTCATGCTGGGCCTAAGGAGCAGACTGCTTATATTCAAGAATGATTTGGAGGGGATAAAGTGTGCAAGATTTTGAATTCTTGCCATAAGTCCCTGGCAGACAGCCAGACAGCCTCAGAGGAATAAGGCTAATGAAGGGAGGGTAAAGAAGATCCGGGAGTGCGGCTGGTAATGCAGTATTCATTTAATTGGGAGCAGGTACCGGTGCAAACTTCTCCATTTTAATTGGAAAAAGGGAAGGGGATTGTTAAGGAAGAAGGAAAAAAGAATGCATAAAGTTTTCGAGCTGAGGAGCCAAAGGCAGCCCTGTGTACACCAGAGAAAGAACTCAATTTAGGGCAATTTGCTCTGCAAGCTGGGCTGCAGCCTCCCCTGGGAATAGGGATGAGGAAGAAAATGAAACCAAAAGAGAACTTGATAAAATCACCTAGCCCAGACAATCTCAGTAGAATAGGTTTTACTGAGTTAAATCTGCCCCAATCAATATGATTCTTTTCATATAAGTTACAAATAAAAAGCCACAAGATTACAATAAAAATCGAGACTGGAGCGCTGCTGATGTTGCACCTGGGAGTCTTAAGAACTTGTTATAGAATATATGTTTTTGCACCTCTAATGTTTGTTTTTCTTTTCACCCTGGTCATGCGAATCAACTCTTTGCTTTCCCTCCCCATCTATCCAGTTTAATATATTGTTTTCAAAAACATCGGAGGCAACTCTTTCTGCTTAATTTCTCTTGCACTGGAGGTTGGTGATCGGTGGTTTCTTTTTGTTTGGATATGTGTTTAATTTAACATGGGCCTGATTTCTCATGCTAATAATAAAGAGATTTCTTCCCATTGTACATTTTTATGTTATAGAATTTATAATGTTAATGTATTAGTAAAACAATACAACAGAGGAAAGTCTTCATATAAGGGGAAAGCAAATCTTTCTGATGTATATAACAGACTATTAAAGCATTCTGTAAATTCATGTTTAAAACTATCAGTTCTTAATAATCTTTGACTGTGTTTTATAAATAGGAGTTTTAAGCAGCTGGTGATTTTAATGTATTGGGTTAAATTCTGATCCTCAGTAAATACGGAGGCAAAAGACTAAGCAAAACATTTTGGTCTTTTTGCTAGTGTGGTTGGACTAATCAATGAACTTGAAGAGAAGAGTCTTTATTTTAGTACATGAAAGTATACTTTAAAGATAAATAGAAAGAGTTTATTTGGAGCTTAATTTTCTGACAATTTTTGTCATTAAATTTCTTAAGATGATTCACAATGGGCAATATAAACAAGATCGTGTTGCCTCATTTAGATTCTGTCTTATATATAATCAGACATATACTCAGTATTGGCAAATCTGATGAAAGAAGAGGGGACTATGAACTTTTATCTCTGATAATTTTCCTGGTTGACTGGAAATTTTTGGCTGTCAAATTCTAGCAGAATATGGCCTGCTTATAGAAGGGAAGAGATTTTCTGGACAGAGGAAATAGTATCACACCTTAAAATGTTCCTGAATAAAAGAATCAACCTGCATACCAAAAATATTTATTGAGGACCTCTCTGTCCTAGGTACTATGGAAGATACAAAGATGAAAATAACACAGATCCTGTCAAAAAACTTATTTTGTAAATGGAAAAGCCAGACTGAAATACAAAGGTCAAATGCAAAATCAAACAATAGAAGAAAAGATATTCCCAAACAATAGATAATTGATGAAGTCTCAATTAAAATTATTTTTTTTCAGTTTGTAATGCATGATATCTGAGTATGGGCAATTTGTGGTATGTTTTTAAAGGATCAGTAGATCCAGGTAGTTTACGAAAATCCGTGAAGGGTTTCTAGGACTGATGGTAGTTGAGTTGACCTAGTTTGTATTTAAAAGGGCCAGAGAGGGAGTGAGAGGCTACAGTAAGTTCATGAAGTGATATACTTTGATTAAATATCAGGGTCTGGAAGAAAAGAAAGATTAGCACATGTATTTGGGAGAACACACTGATCATAGCAGATTCTTAGAGAAAATTAATGGGAATTTGTTGAGGCCATATTTTGGAAGAATGTGATTAGAATGCTTCCTTTATCTTACAGTACAGAAATGTCTACAGGTTTTTGTTTTTTCTTTTTAGATGAAAAGATTATTTGGGAAAAGCTGATCCAGTGGCAGCATGTGGTAAAATTAATGGGGTAGGACCTCACATGTGCTCACAATCCCATTTTTCCCCCCATGTGACCAAATAGTTTTTCTCTCCTGTGTTATTCTCCATTTACAGCCTCCACCCATAAAGAAGCTTTACAAAGCTGCACCTCTTGACTGGGCTAGCAGTAGCCCTTCTGTCTTTCCTGGTTATGGTTGCCCACAAAGCTTCCGGGCTTCAGAGTGCCATAGAAGTGCAGAATGGAGGGGAACCATCAGAGAGAAAGATTTTTTTCCCCAACTCAGAATTTCACTTGTGACAAGTAACATGAAGACTCTCATGAAAATATTCAAATATTCAAATATTCTGTCTTTTAAGCCCTCTAAGAATAACAGTAAATCTCATAAGATGGTTCTATCACCTCCTCACCTTTAGCTCTGGAACCCATACCTGGATGGGTTAGGCAGGGAGTAGATGCCATCTCCTTCATTATTCTTGTCTCCCCTAACTCTGTAGTGTGAGGCTCCAAATAAAATTTCTTTTCTTTCTCAGTTATGAAACAAACATTCACACAGATCAATGGTTACAAATAGAGACTTGTCTGTATTTGACATGAGTAGGTGGGTGGAGATGATACCACCCTTCTGGCAAAAAGCAAAGTAGACTAAAGAGCCTCTTGATGAAAGTGAAAGAGGAGAGTGAAAAAGTTGGCTTAAAGCTCAACATTCAGAAAGCTAAGGTCATGGCATCTGGTCCCATCACTTCATGACAAATAGATGGGGAAACAATGAGAGACTTTATTTTTCTGGGCTCCAAAATCACTGCAGATGGTGACTGCAGCCATGAAATTAAAAGACGCTTGCTCCTTGGAAGAAAAGTTATGACCAACATAGATAGCATATTAAAAAGCAGAGACATTACTTTGCTGACAAAGGTCCATCTAGTCAAAGGTATGGTTTTTCCAGTAGTCATGTATGGATGTGAGAGTTGAACAATAAAGAAAGCTGAATGCTGAAGAATTTATGCTTTTGAACCATGGTGTTGGAGAAGACTCTTGACAGCCCCTTAGACTGCAAGGAGATCCAACCAGTCCATCCTAAAGCAAATCAGTCCTAAATATTCACTGGAAAGACTGATGCTAAAGCTGAAGGTCCAATATTTGGCCACCTGATGCAAAGAACTAACTCATTTGAAAAGACCCTGATGCTGGGAAATATTGAAGGCAGGAGGAGAAGGGGACGATAGGATGAGATGGTTTTATGGCATCACCAACTCAACGGACTTGTATTTGAGTAAACTCTGGGAGTTGGTGATGGACAGGGAGGCCTGGCGTACTGCAGTTTACGGGCTTGCAAAGAGTTGGCATGACTGAGCAACTGAACTGGACTGAACTGAGTGGGCGAAGGAGTCTGCTCTATGGCTCAGCCACTCAAGATACTCTTGTTTGGTTCTATAGCCTATTTATGTGCTGTGTTTTAGCCTCTGAAAAAAATAGCAAATTTGCCTTCTCATGCCCACTGTTCTGTATCTGCACCTTTGCCCACTGGAGCATATTGAAAAGAGAAGCAAATTATTAAAATAATTTTGAGGGTTGAACGGACTTTTTATAACTGCTGCTCTTTTCTGTAGGATAATCTACTGTTAGCACATTTTTTTTTGTTATATTTAGGGTAAAGCGACTGGGGATCTTTCTGCCATGACATGTCTCAAAATATGCTGCCTCAAAATAGATTACTATCTGCTTCATTCATGTACAAGATGACTGTATTCTGACAACTTGGGCATATTTATATAAAAAGGGGGAACCACAGGAGGTTAAATTGATAAGAGGTAAAATTATTTTTATGGACTTCCCTGGTGGCTCAGACAGTAAAGCGTCTGTCTACAATGTGGGAGACCTGGGTTCCATCCCTGTTATATTTGGAATGATAAGAATATTTTATAATGTTTTAATTTCAGTAATACCAATGTCATAGCTGAATAGCTATTAGGAAAACACATTAATTAAAAGCCTGTTTGTGGCTCAATTATAGATCAAATTTCTTATAGTTTACATATGGCTTTTTGCCTATTTGAGAGCTGTCATTTTATGCAAATTTATTTGAAGATGTATCTCTACTAGGGAGTACATACACATGAATTCAATGTATCCTCTCTTATAAACTGCATCATGTCTATATTAATGTAGAAAGAATCAAGTTTAAATGTCAAAAATGTGTTACAACATTGCTTCTGTTAGACAATAACAGGCTCAGGTCAGTTCAGTTCAGTTTGGTTCAGTCCTTCAGTCACATCCAACTCTTTGTGACCCCATGAACTGCAGCACACCAGGCTTCACTGTTCATCACCAACTCCCGGAGCTTGCTCAAACTCATATCCATAGTGTTGGTGATGCCATCCAAGCATCTCTTCCTCTGTTGTCCCCTTCTCTTCCTGCCTTCAATCTTTCCCAACATCAGGGTCTTTTCCAAAGAGTCAGTTCTTTGCATCAAGTGGCCAAAGTATTGGACCTTCAGCTTCAGCATCAGTCCTTCCAATGATTATTCAGGACTGATTTCATTTAGGATTGACTGGTTTGATCTCCTTGCAGTCCAATGGACTCTCAAGAGTCTTCTCCAACATCATAGTTCAAAAGCATCGATTCTTAGGTGCTCAGCTTTCTTTACAGTCCAACTCTCACATCCATACATGACCACTGGAAAAACTATAACCTTGACTAGACGGACTTCTGTCAGTAAAGTGATGTCTCTGCTTTTTAATATGCTGTCTAGGTTGGTCCTAGCTTTTCTTCCAAGGAGCAAGTGTCTTTTAATTTCATGCCTGCAGTCACTATCCACAGTGATTTTGGAGCCCCCCAAAATAAAGTCTCTCATTGTTTCCCCATCTACTTTCCATGAAGTGATGGGACTGGGTGCCATGATCTTAGTTTTTTGAATGTTGCATTTTAAGCCTGCTTTTTCACTCTCCTCTTTCATTTTGATCAAGATGCTCTTTAGTTCTTCTTCATCATCAAGAGGCTCTTTAGTTCTTCTTCACTTTCTGCTATAAGGGTGCTACCATCTGCATATTTGTGGTTACTGATATTTCTCCTGGCAATCTTGATTCCAGCTTGTGCTTCATCCAGTCCGGCATTTCACATGATGTGCTCTGCATATAAGTTAAATAAACAGGGTGACAATATACAGCCTTTATGTACATCTTTCCCAATTTGGTACCAGTCTGTTGTTCCATGTCTGGTTATAACTGTTGCTTCTTGACCTGCATACACATTTCTCAGGAGGCAAGTCAGGTGGTCTGGCATTCCCATCTCTTAAAGAATTTTCCACAGTTTATTGTGATCCACACAGTCAAAGGCTTAGGTGTAGTCAATAAAGCAGAAATAGATGTTTTTTTCCTGGAACTATCTTGCTTTTCCTATGATCCAACGGATGTTCAGCTACCATTTATGAAATCCCTAATTTGGCCAGACATTATGCCATTATATGGTATCTATGATTCAATTTCTTCTTCAGAGCTGGGAATGAACTAGATGTTCATATATGCATTCTACAGGTAAAAAATGTGAAGTTTAAGTTAGATGGTAACCGTACATCTAGTGAATAAAAAATGTAGGACTTGAAGCCATGATTCCTTGATGCCGAATTGGATATTAATTAGTGATTTTGTTATCATTAGATTTATGACCCCTGCCCAACTTCTGTTTACTACAAAATCTACAATACACTTCCGGAATTAACAAAAGAATAAACATTCTTATGAATTACTACACATATTTGGTGGATGTGAAAATTAAGAAAATTGTAATTCAACCTATGATAGGAATATCTCTTTAAAATAGGATACATGCTTTGTTTAGGTGCTAAGAAACTGTTAAATCAACTGACTATAATTATATTATGATGTCATCAATAGTCTTAGTTTTGTACAATTTAATTTTTGAATTCTTTCATTAATGCTTTGTTAGTTTATTAATACTGCTTTTTAAAAAAATTCCCAAATTTTTATTTTGAAAAAATTTAAATCCTCAGATAAACTAAAAAATTTCTATATGCTCTTTGTCTGGAGTCACTAATTGTTAACTGATTTACCATATTTGCCATTGCTCTCTCTCTGTCTCTTTCTCAATTATATGGATATACATTTTCTGAACCATTTGGAAATCAGTTTCAGACATCATGATAATTCACCCCTAAATAGCTCAACATATATCTCTTCAAAACAAAGATATTTTCTTCATTATCTTAATGCTTTTTTTACATTCAAAGTATATAAAATTGATGTCAGAATATTACCTGATATTGGCCCATATTAAAAATTTCTAATTATTCTATTAATAATCTCTTATAGTTGCTTTATATTTCAGCTCATAACTTAGACAAAGATTATCCAATATACTTAGTTTTTAAAATTTTATTTAAATCTAAAACAGTCTCTTTCTTAGTTTTTCATTACTTTGAAGCTTTTGAAAAGTTCAGACTAGTTGTTTGTATAACATTTTACATATTATTGCTGTGTTATTGGAATCAAGGTAAACAGTTTTGTTAGGAATACTATACAGGTGATGTTGTATCCTTGTTGTATTATGTCATGTTGAAAGTGTTAGTCACTCAGTTGTGTACGACTCTTCACAGTCCCATGGACTGTAGCCTGACAGACTGCTCTGTCCATGGGATTCTCCAGGCAAAAATACCAGAGTGGGTTGCCATTTGTTTTTCCAGGGGTTCTTCCTGACCCAGGGACTGAACCCATGTCGCCTACATTTCAGGTAGATTCTTTACTGTCTGAGCCATCAGGGAAGCCTATATTATGTCAGGAGACATGTAATGTTCGCTTGTTCCATTAGTGGTGATGGTTTTAATTATTTGTAAGGTGACATCTCTGAGATTCTCTTATTGTAAAGGTATACTTTTCTTTTGCAGTTGATAGATAATTGTGGGTGATACTTTGTAAAAATATCCTGTTCTCAACAAAAATTTCATTCAATATTTTTAGTATTCATGATGGTCTTTACTTGAATAACATCGTGTTAATGCTTACAAAATGATAATTTTTAAAATCTATATCATTTATCTTCAGTTCAGTTCAGTTCAGGTCAGTCGCTCAGTCATGTCCGACTCTTTGCGACCCCATGAATCGCAGCACGCCAGGCCTCCCTGTCCATTACCATCTCCCAGAGTTCACTCAGACTCACATCCATCGTGTCCGTGATGCCATCCAGCCATCTCATCCTGGGTCGTCCCCTTCTCCTCCTGCCCCCAATCCCTCCCAGCATCAGAGTCTTTTCCAATGAATCAACTCTTCGCATGAGGTGTCCAAAGTACTGGAGTTTCAGCTTCAGCATCATTCCTTCCAAAGAAATCCCAGGGTTGATCTCCTTCAGAATGGACTGGTTGGATCTCCTTGCAGTCCAAGGGACTCTCAAGAGTTCAAAAACGCATCAATTCTTCGGCGCTCAGCCTTCTTCACAGTCCAACTNTATGTTTATATTAATATATTATTTAATTATATATATTCTAGAATAATATACACTATGTATTTTAATTGTTATTTAGTCACTAAGTTGTGTCTGACTCTTTTGTGACCCCTGTGGAGTGTAGTCCACCAAACTCCTCTGTCCATGGGATTTCCCAGGCAAGAATACTGAAGTGGGTTGCCATTTCCTTCTCCAGGGGATCTTTCCAACCTGGGGATTGAACCTGTATCTCCTGCATTAGCAGATGGATTTTTTACCACTGAGTCACCTGGGAAGCCTCAGATTAGATGATACTGAGGAACAAATCAACAAATTGAAAGGCAGAGTTATAGAAGTCACTGGGATTAAAGAAAGAAAAGAAAAAGAAAAAAAAGAAATAAGGACAGTTCAAGAGCCAAAATCAGTTGTACTAACATTCACATTATAGGGCTCCTGGAAAGAGGAAAGAAAGAGAATAGGGCAGAGGAAATGTTTGAAGTATAACACTTGAAAACTACCCTAACTTAGGAAAGGAAACAGACATTCAGGTCCAGGAAGCACAGAGAGTCCCAGACAGTATCAATCCAACAAATACCATACAAAGACAGATTGTAATTAAAGTGGCAAAAATTAAAGAAAGAATATTTAAGGCAGCAAGGGAAAAGCAATAAGTTACATGCAAGTGAACTCCCCTAAGACTATCAGCTCAGTTTTCAGCAGAAACTTTGCTGGTCAGAAGGGAATGGCACAATGTATTAAAAGTGACTAAAGAGAAAAACCTATAATCAAGAATAATCTACCTGGCAAGACTTTCATTCAGATTTGATGGAGAGATCAAAAGTTTTACAGAAAAGCAAAAGTTAAAAGAGTTTAACACCAGCAAATCAACTTTAAAATAAATGTTAAAGGGATTTCTCTAAGGGAAAAAAAGAACTGGTCACAACTAGAAATGTGAAAATTACAAAAGGAAAAATCTCACTGGTACAGACAAATACATAATAAAGGTGATAAATTAACCATGTATAAAGCCAGTAGAAAGGTTAAAGATTAAGGTTGTAAAATCGCCTATGTCCACAATAAGCATTTAAGGAACACACAAAACAAAGAGATGAAAAATATGATTTCAAAAATAGCAAATATGCTGAGTGTAAAAATTCAGGTTTGTTAAAATGCATTTGAATTTAAGAGATCAGCATCTTAAAATAATTATTCATATATACATATTCTTGTGGTAATAAAAAATCTATAATAGATACACATATGAAAAAGAGAAATGGATTAAAAATAATATCAAAGATAGGCATGAAATCATAAGAGAAGAGAGACTCATTTCAGATATAAAGACACACACAGACTGAGAGTGAAAGTGTAGAAAAAGTTATTCCATGAAAATGGAAATCCAAAGAAAGCTGGAGTCTCAATTTTTACAGCAGACAAAATAAATTTTAAAACAAAGACTGTAACAAGTGACAAAGAAGGACATTACATTAATGATCAAGGGATCAGTTGAAAAAAGAAGTTTTAAATATATATGGACTGATGTTGAAGCTGAAACTCTAATACTTGGCCACCTGATGCAAAGAGCTGACTCATTGGAAAAGATTCTGATGCTGGGAAAGATTGAAGGAGGGAGGAGAAGGGGACGACAGAGGATGTGATGGTTGGATGGAATCACTGACTCAATGGACATGAGTTTGGGTAAACTCTGGGAGTTGGTGACGGACAGGGAGGTCTGGCGTGCTGCAGTCCATGGGGTTGCAAAGAGTCGGACATGACTGAATGACTGAACTGAACTGAACTGAACATAGGAGCACCTAAATATGTGAAGCAAATATTAACAGACATAAAAGGAGAAATTGGCAATGACACAATAATAATAGCAAACTTTAAAACCCCACTTACATCAATGGACAGATCATCCAGACAGAAAATCAGTAAGGGAACACTGGACTTAAACTACACATTAAAGAAAGTGAAAGTGAAGTTGCTCAGTCATGTCCGACTTTTTGCGACCCCATGGACTGTAGCCTACCAGGTTCCTCCGTCCAAGGGATTTTCCAGGCAAGAATACTGAAGTGGGTTGCCGTTTTCTTCTCCAGGAGATCTTCCCGAAATTAACAGAAATATGTGGAACATTGCATCCAAAAGCAACAGAATACACATTCTTTTCCAGTGCACAAAGAACGTTCTCCAGGATAGATAAAATGAAAGGCCACAGGAGAAGTATCAGTAAATTTTCCCTGGTGGCTCAGAGGTTAAAGCGGCTGCCTCCAATGAGGGAAACCCGGGTTTGATCCCTGGGTGGGGAAGATCCCCTGGAGAAGGAAATGGCAACCCACTCCAGTATTCTTGCCTGGAGAATCCCATGGACTGAGGAGCTTGGTAGGCTACAGTCCGCAGGGTCGCAAAGAGTTGGACACGACTGAGTGACTTCACTTTCATTTCAGAATCATAGCAGGTGTCTTTTCTGACCACAATGCTGTTAGCTTAGAAATCAACTGCAAGGGAAAAAACCTGCAAAACTCACAAACACTTGGAGTCTAAACAATGTACTATTAAACAACCAATGGATCACTGAAGAAAGCAAAGAAGAAAAATACCTGAAGACAAATGAAATATTATAGTTTCTTTTCTGATTTAATTAATACCTCAAATGCAAGGTTATAACTAGAGATAGTGAAATTTTTTGTCTTATTCCTGATCGTAAACAAAGGGAATGTCTTTAGGGTTTCCTGTTGATTCAGTTGTGCTTCCCTGGTAGCTCAGCTGGTGAAGAATGCACCTGCAATGCAGGAGACACCGGTTCGACTCCTCAGTCAGGAAGTTCCCCTGGCGAAGGGATAGGCTACCCACTCCAATGTTCTTGGACTTCCCTGGTGGCTTAGATAGTAAAGAATCTGCCTGCAATGCAGGAGACCTGGGTTTGATGTCTGGGTTGGAAGATCCCCTGGAGGAAGGCATGGCAACACACTCCAGTGTTCTTGCCTGGAGAATTCCCACGGACAGAGGAGCCTGGCAGGATACAGTCCATGGAGTCACAATGAGTCAGACACGACTGAGCAACTAAGCACAGCACAGCACTGTAGCACATTGATTCAATTATGTTAGATATTGGCTTTAGGATATCTCTCTCTCTCTCTCTCTCTATGTGTCTGCTAAGTACCGATTTGGTACATTGTGTTTTCCTGGGGAATTACCCACTTCCTCTGGATTTTCAAGTTTATTTGCATAGAGTTTTGCGAAGTAATAACTTATGATTTTTAGTTTATTATTTCAAATGGTTGTCTTCTGTAGTTTATTTTGTGTATTTATGCTTCCTTACTTCTATTAATAGATTAGCTAGGATATGAATTTGAACCATTGACCTTTATGTAAACAGGCCTAAGACTACACATTTCCAGGGGAGATTTTGTATATTTATATATATATATTTACTCTAGAACTCTGTTTCTTTGGATCAGTTTTGCCCCAGAGTCAGTCCTGTTTGAATTTAAGTTCACCCATTTTTTATTTCCATTTATTCTTTATTTTTCTTAATACCTAAGGATTTTCTCTAATTATGTGTGAGTTTATTTCTGTATTATGGAGTGCATTTGTTGTAATATATCCAGCATGTGGATGTTTTGTAGTAATTGAGTTTTAGAGAGTATTATTGATTGAAATATTACTCTTTTTGTTTCCTCTTACATTTTTTAAAATTTAATTTTATTTATTTGGCTGCATCAGCCAATCATTGTGGCACACCGGCTTGTCTAGTTGTGGTACATGGGCTTAGTTGCCTCAAGGCATGTGGAATTTCTGTTTCCCAACCAGGGATTGAACCCATGTGGCCTGGCATGGGCCACATGGAAGGCAGATTCTTAACCGCTGGACTACCAGGAAAGTCTTCTACATTGGAATACCAATTCTTAATGGCTGGATCACCAGGGAAAATTTTTAATTCTAATCTCTCATTTCTTGCTCTTTTGGAATATGTCCTCAATAATTTTTTTAGTAATACATATAATTTTTTTCCATTCTGAGAGTAGTTGTCACATGCTTTGGCACATAAAATACAATTTAGCGTGAGACTGAATTGTTGCATTACCACACTTTCATCTCAAAAATCAGCTATTGTTGCCAGTTCCTTCTGGCACCTAATGTTATAAAGGAGAAGTCTGAGGCTGGTTTGATTGTTTGTTCCATTGTAGTTAGTCCTTTGTTATTTTCGTCTGGTGTCTTATAAGGGTTTTGAAAACATTATTGCAATCCAAACTTATGAAAATGTGCACTGGTCATTATGACCCTAAACTCTGTTCTAGGAAACATATTTTTTGAGAAAGGTCTTCTTAGGACACCATGAGAAATAAAAATGTTTCTCTTATTTACTTTGTTGGGAAATTCTTTCAGCTCCAAAGGTGTGTACTTTGAGAGAGTAACAACATTTTCCCCAGTTTTCTTGTTGCATAGTGCCTAGATTACTGAGTCAGGAGAGGCACACACACACGCACACACACAAATTTCACATGTTTTCCCACTTAGTACCAGTTTCTGAAGTGTAGCTTTGACATTCCATGAAGTGGTCTTAGTGTCAGCTTTCACTTTAGTTTGTTTCTAGCTTAATTTTTCTATGTCCATGTGTGTGTTTCAATCATACTTTATGAGAGTCTGCTTTAGGAGTTGCTGGTCAGAAAAATTTTAAATCATAGTCCACTTTCATTTCAATTACAAGCAACTTGTTATTAAGATGAAATTTCAATTTTCACTTGTATAAGACAGCTATCTTCATATACACTGCATAATAGTTTTAAATATTTTAAACTCATGTGTTGTCCTTATCACAATTTGTCCCATCTATCTTCACTAAACTTTTCTAAATCACTCATTTTGTCATTTTAATTGAAAAATATGATGTTCTACCAATAATCAGAATCTTGATTGAATAAAGGCATTTTTTATGTTATAAAAAGTTATCTGAAATGTAGTCAGAACAAGGATGAAAATTCTAATTATAAATTTTCACTTTTCTTTTGAGTGTTTTGTACCAAGTTTTGATGGAATAATGGGTGGAGACATATCTCTTTGTAATATGTGGTTAAAAAGTGCCATACATTGAAATTTAATATGATACCCATGATAGACTTTAAAAATTTTATTAGCATTAATAGAAACTAATAAAGCATCAACTGAATTATGTATTCAAAATTAATCAAAGGCCAAAATTTTCCCAAAATTAATAAACTTTCATTTCAAGAACTATTAACAAAATACTTTAATGAAGTGATATGAATATAAGCTGGCTTATATAAACATTTAAATAAAAAATTAGCAATTGAAAACTCAACACTATCTAGCTTTAGTGATACACTCTGAAATATCACATTCTTAAGACTTGTCAAACACCAGATTTATCGTTAATATATTGTTCTAAATAATACAGTGCCATTCTAGTAAGAATCTATCTGTGGATGTCAGGCTTTATTGTCTAATATGATGTATTCAAGAAAAGCAACCGGGAAGTGAAATGGGTTATTTCCCTCTTCTCCTTTGCAGTCCATGTGATTTCCTGTAATTGGGACCAAATTTTCCATCTGCCTTGGTCCTCTGTTAATGATTTCAGAACACTTAGAGCTAAAACCATCACATTTACCCCTTTGAGTTTCTGCTACTATAACCCTTGAGTAAATGTCAGCTTTTTGTTTTCATTGTTTTACCTTTCTTTCCCCTATTTACATTTTTGACAGCCTTCCCTCTCAACTGAATACTGTTATCACTTCTTTATTTTAATCCTCTCCCAAGCTGCCTATATTATCACCCCTGTGTTTTAGAACTCAGATTCGTACCCTTTAATCCACTAATTGGCTTTTTACCCCAGCTTGCCTTGCCTCCTCTTTGTGCATCTGACCCTTCTTTCTACTCTATAACCTGCCCACCAGGCTTACGGTCCTGTCAGATCTTCTTACCTTGTGTCCTCTTTCTTCACCCAGAGGACTTTATTAATATTTTCGCTCCACTCGCCCTAAGTTTCTATGGGTATAACATCCATTATAATAATTTTCTAGAATAAATAGCACATTTTCCCATTTTGAAATAAGATTTTTTTTAAAGATGTTTATTTTGTGAAGTCAATATCTTTTGAGTATATGCATTGGTTTCAACAGCTGGGAAAATGTATGTAATTAACAAACATTTATTTCATCCTATTCATTTCCATTTATATTTTCCCTTTGGTGAGAAAAAATATATGCTTATTATTCTTTCAATGAATGCTTTTCTCTTTAAATATGAATGTAGTCAAAATATTGTTGTAGGGCATTAAAATTCATACTTTACTTTTTAGTGAATTTGAACATGTGGCAAAATAAAAATGTATGGAAATGAGCCAAGACAAGATTCTTTATAAAGTTTACATAGATATAATGAGCAGTGAATTAGTCAAGTTGTTCTATTTGTAATATCTTCTTAATATATTCTATGCAATGGGAATGTATCCATGAATGAAAAAATTATAGCAGAATATGTAAGTATATATTCAGACTATTAAATTCAACCACAACTAAAATTCTCAAATGAATCATGAAGTTTAAAATCTGTATTATCATTTATGGAATATTTTAAGGTATATTTTCTTTTCCTTCACCATGGTCTTGTTTTTTATCACATGCACAGTTTGAAATAGGCCTGGATTTCTGTTATAAACTTACAATTCAGACTGGCTAATTTTGTCAGTAATTTTTAAATATTTGACTTGGTATAAAACATGTCACCAAGCAGTTAACTAGGAACAATCCTGATAGGGATTCAAGACTAACAAGGATTTCGGATTATGAGTTGTATCTGCATAATAGTAAAATTCTGACCAAAGAGAATAAAAGCATGGAGTGTACGATCAAAGGTGAAGGAGAAAGTGTCAGGATGAAGACTAATTATCATATAGCAGCGCAGGGAGTCTGGATAAATCAACATACAAGAAGATAAAACAAGACCCCACCACATGCATTTCATGTGTTACTGTTCTATAAATTAGGTTTTTAGGGTGATTGCATCAAGCCGACCTGGAGAAATCAAATTAACACTGATTTACAGAAAGGAATTTCAATAAGGAATTTTTAATAAAACACGAGGCCTTACATTAGAATCATCTGAATGAAAATATAATTAATGAGATTTAAGGAAAAATAAATATAAAGAAATAGATCAGACTATTTAGAATGTCACTGTTAAAGGTACTTTTGTCTCTACTAAAGATACTTAAAACTGATTGAAAACTGTAGATCAGTAACCACTGCATAAAAAATTACATGTAATTTTTCTATAATTTTATCAATGTAAATTCCCTCAGGTAAGATAACTTAAAACTAGACTCTAAACATTGCCTTGTGAACTTGTTCTTTAAATAGACTTTTGCTCCATATTTGGAACTTTTTACTCTCCTGTTTTATCTGTGTATTTCGGTTGGGAACTCTGCAAGGGCAGGGAAACCTTTGGCTATAAAAGGATCTAATTAGAGTTCAATAGTTTGTGGTCACTGAGTGAATCTTCTTTTGCTAAATAGAATTTTAAATGATCTACCAATAAGATAAAAGGAGTGGACCTGGAAATTACTACTGGGTCTCTGGATTTCTGAGTGTTCACCGGTGGGTACAATTATTGCTATTCAGTATGAATATGATAATCTCACGTGACTGCTGAGCACTGAAATGTAACTTTTCCAAACTGAGATGTGCTTTAAGTAAAATATACACTGAATTTTGAAGACGTATTATAAAAAGGATGAAAAGTATCTCATGAATCACTTTTTATATAAATTATACCTTGAAATGATATTTGAGATATAGTAGCTTCAATACAATTATAATTAAAATTAATATCACCTTTTAAAAATTTGTTTTCATGTGGCAACTGGAGAATTTAAAATTATATATCTGGCTTGCATTATATGTAATTGGAAACTATGG
>SJYQ01002196.1:548492-560992 GCA_006410935.1 Redunca redunca
AATCATTATATTCTTTTGTCAGTTTTCTTTACAAGTGTTTTAGCTTGCTTATAACATCCTTTTTTAAAAAAATCATCAAAATATTGTTTTCCCTAAATCTCCCAAGTATTTTAACTACATATTTTTATGCTCTGATGCTCTATAAACATATTTTGTTTAAGAAAAAAGCTACAAATTGGGATTCATTATTTTTGGTGTTCCAAGTTGGTGCAATTAAGAAAATAGTGACAAGTGAAAGAAAACTCTTGTATTCTGTGAAGTTAAAGAGCACTTCATTTAAAAATCAAGTTATAGTAGCTTTAATGGTATATAACAATATACTTAATTTCCTGGAGGTATTTCCAAGATTCTTTTTAACTCTTTCTTCAAAATAGTCCTATTTATTATTTTAATAAAAGAAAGCAATCACATAAGCGCAAGAGCTCTTGCTCAAAAAATTTGTGTTTTTCATATATTTAACTTGTGAAATATAGTAGGGGAAATATTTATGAGCACCATAAGATGGGAAGCTGAAACTGCAATCATTTCTAAATGAAAATTATGTGACAGTTCATCAGTATTTAATGCTAACATTGGGTGATGTAGGCATGAAGAATTTAGCAGCTATTTATCATTACCCTGCATGTGGTTGGTTCTCTGATATATACTTTCCTGGAGTCGAATGGTGTTTTGATGAGCCACAGCTTCAGTTTGAGATATTAAGTAAATGGGGATGCCATAAGAGGATTTGTTTGGTATGTGTGTGTGTGCTTGTGTGTGTGTGTGTATGCACATGTGTGTTGTTGTTTATCACATTCCTGTTAAAAGTAGCCTCGCACCGATTAGTTTTTAATCCGTGCTCCCACAAGCCATGGCTGGGCTCTTGCACCAGATGCAGGTGTCCCCTTGTGCTGTCAGCCAAGAATGATTAATGAGGATTTGCCCCTACTGAAAGCAGTCTTTGGAGCATTGTTCAGGGCATCTGTGGAACTGTCGGGGGAGACAAGGACACAAGTGAACAACCAATTATTTGGCCATCACTGAGGTAGCATGAAAAAGACATCAAATTGGACAGAAAAGCAATGCTTTTGTTTGAGGATCAAATATTATATTTTTAGGGGTTAATACAGGAATTTTACATCATTTTAAACAATTTTGGTGAAATCTAGACTTTTAATCAGAAGCAGTTTTTCTTTTTTCCTTTAAAGCTAATCAAATTATTTGAGAGTAGTATAAAAGAAATAAAACATCACTAAATTGATTCCTAACTGATTACCTATTGCATAAAGATATATCTTTTTGCTTGGCTAACACAGGAAACAAGGACTAAGTATATAGTGGATAGGAGGATTCTTAATTGCTGGCCATAGTTGACAGGGACTGAGGGTTTTACAAGTGGTCAGAACACCAAAGACATTGCACTAGAAAGTTGAAGTGGAAAATGAAAACAAAACCCCAAAGCTGTGAAATATTTCTAAGTCATTGTACACATTTGTGCATTCCCTTATTTTCCCAGTATGAGATATATACTTAAGTCTTAGTAAGAAAAGATATTCAGACTGCTACATTCTTGTGCTAGACCTAGGACTTAAATAAAAATTTTAAAGGTTAGTAAGACATATATTTTGAGCACAATTCAAATGCGGATTAAGAAGTCCTTTCTTTTAGTAAAATAGTTTCTTTTATGTCCTTTCAGGCCTGTTGTCTTTAGAGTATTAAGAATTAAAAGCTAAGCCCTGAAACTACTAAAACCTTCAAGGAGCAGATAATGATGTTTTAATATATAAAAAATAATGGTCAGTAACAAGTTGAATAAATGTGGCCCATATAATAACAATACCCACTTAACATTTTTTTTTTTGCAGGTTAATACTTTTGTATTGTCTTCTTTTTTTTTTATAAAAAGAACTTCAGTTACGGAGTAATTAGGGTCACATCAAGATTAAAACAAGGGACAGCTGAATAATACAAAACAAATGTCTGAAAAGACACTGCTTTTACAAGTAATTTTTGGGGAAATGCACTGCTTTGTTGTTAAATTCTCTCATGTATCTGCAGTGGTCAATCTGCTTATTGAGTTATATTCATTTGGCCAATTCTAGAATTACATAACTTTTCTGCACTTCTCAAGAAAATCAGATTTTCCTTTAACTTATTGTTCAAATGTAGAAGACAAGGGATATACACTATTGCTCATATTTAAAAATTGGCCTATTTAGGTAGATGCATTTTTGTATGAAATTTGTATGAAAGTGGGCAAAGTTGTGCGCTATACCCAAATCATGAAAACCATTTAAGGTTATTATGACTAGCAGCTTTGACTTAAAGTAGGCTGAATAGATAATTCCAAACCTAAGTGGTCACTAATAGTGCCTCCTTTCATTATCATGAAAACAGCAGTTTCAAATTGTTTACTACTCATATTAGAGTTGGCTTAGTCAGAAAGATTGTGTAACTCATTTTTTAAAATTAATAACCCTTTTTTTCAAATTTGTTAGCAGATTCCCTGGGCTAGTGAGTATGGTTGGGTCTGTTGGCAAATGATGCAATTTCTACAGACTATTTTTATATAAATTTTCCTATGCAAATTCTGCTCTGACTTTTGATCTTTTGAAATCATTGTGTTAGAAGAATTGACTGTCAGTATATAGACAATCTTAGAGATTTACTTAGTTTGATCTCTTTTCTATATTTTCTCTTTAGCAACTCTTGTTGACAATTCTTAATGCTACTTAGTCACTTATCATTTAGTCATTAAAATAATTTTAAATGACTTTGAGCCTAGATATTAATAGATTTCCAGAGAGAACTATTCATTGTACTTTCTATTGTTTGTGAGCCACTGATAATGGTCTTTCTGATGGTTCTCCAAGTATTTGGAGAATAAGAATATCATGTTGTCCTCTTAGACTGTTTATGATAAGTATAATTATGGGCAAAGTAAATGCCAATGTCGTGTCCTACTTCTCTTCACCTTCAATATCTAATCTTAGATTTGTGTGCCATTATTTTTTTTTCTACATGTCACATTCAGTTTATCTAGCAGTTCTCAATTTTATAAGAGTTCGCAAATTGTTTGACTATTTCCCTTAGTTCCCTTTTGGGTTGATGTTAAGCGCAGGTCAAGCTTTCTTTGATTTTATTTTCATGTTTAAAATAAATAATTACAATTGCCAAGAGAGGCATTTGGTTATAAGAATCTCACCTGGGAAGATTTGAGTTTTTTTTAGGAATTATGAGCGAATTTCTAACTTTAACTTTCAATAGAGATTTGGAAATGTGAGTTTGCAATATTATTTAGGCCAGATAAATCATTTAAAAACAAAACAGTGTTGTCAATATTTTTCTTCTCAAATGAGAAGCATTTGGGGTTGCCAGATAAGATACATGAAACCTAGATACATTTGAATTTCAGGTAACTAATGAAATGCTTTTAGTATATCCCAGATGCTGTATGGGAATCTACTTATACTGAAAATTATTCATTATTTATCTGAAATTGAAATTTACATATATCCTTCATTTTTATACTTGAAAAATCAGGGAACTCTGGGTAAGGCCAAAATATTAAGAAGTGGATATCTATAATCTATTTAACAATCTGAAGATCTGGTCTTCTGGGTTCTGCCCTAGCATTTCACTTAAATATGAACCAAGTTTTTCATCTCCGCACTGATAGTAAGCCTCCATCTACTTTACTGAAATGTTGTGAAGATAATTTTAATGGAAACAAATTTACTTTAAACATCTAGACTTTTTTTTTTACAGCAAGTCATATATAAATAAAAGGTAGTATAATGATACCCTAAAGACCAATTAATGGTCTTTTGAGACTAGTGAATTCAACCTACTTGAGTTGAGAGAAACAGGGACCTGCCATCTAGAAGAGTATGAAATGAATTCCATCACTTATAATGAATCACATGAGAAAGGAAATAAGTTTGCTCTTGACAGAAAATTGAACTTCCTTAGAGACAGCAAAAGTTGAAAGGAAGTTCTGAAGTTCAATAAAGTTAGGAGTATAAAGGGGACAGGAGACTGAATGAAAACTGCCTAATTCAAATTTCATATGCAAAACTCAAATTAGGTAAGAAACTTGTGATTTCAACCTTTACAACTGATGTCGGAGGAGTTGACAGTCTGGATATCTAGTTTTGCCTTAATTTCTTTCTTTATTTATTTATTTTTAAATATCACTTTAAAACAGTGTTTATGATATAGTTGTTTAACTCTTGGGCTTTCATTTACACAGGCACCATTTTTTAAATGAAAAAGAGAATGTGAAATTTAGTCTCAAATTTTCTCAAAAATTTCCGGTAGCAAATATAGGTTTATTTGGACCTTTGCCTAACAGTCTCACAGTTATTATACTAAGGTTTAAGCTATAACATGCAATTGGGAGTATGCCAGTAGCTGGAATGAGAATTATTTTAAGGCATAAACATAAACAAGGAACTGATTTATTGAGTATATTTTAATATATGTTATTAGATAATTCTTTATTATTTTTAAAACAAAACTACATGGAGAAAACAAATAGCAAAATTTGTTACTTTGTGTATAATAAGCAATCTAATTTACTGCCCTCCAAGAAATAGAAATATTAGAATAATATTCTTGGTCTCCAAGTTTTATTTTGCTTTNGTCTCTATATCTATCTATTCATCCAATAGGTACAAAGAAAATACCAGTGAGCACAATGCAGCAAAACTGATTACCTTCATAAGAAAATTGTACCCATCAGATGAAAACTCCCTTGTCTTCCTGACAGTTCACTCATCTGCATCCTCCTTCTTATTTTCTCCTCTGTTCCTTTACAGTTGAACAAATATGATCTCTTTCTTCTGGGTCAATCCCCTGACCAGGATCTTGGATTCCTTCTCTTCCTTACTTCTCAGGTCTCTTGCTATAATGATTATCCTTTCTATTTACTGTACCTTCACTCTTTCTCCATCAGCTACTTGCCATGAATACTTGAATATACTCTCATCTCTGCCATCTTGAAAAGAACAGTTTCTTCCTAGACTCAGACACTCCCATCCAAATATTGTCCTGTCTCTTCCTATTAAAGGTCATATTTTTTGGAAAAAAAAAGTATACTTTGTGCTCACTCTTCAGTTTATTTCTGAGGAAGTCCAGTGGGAAACAGTTCAATGCGATCATGAACAACTTCTTTGGGGCTGGCAGTAGATATTTTCAACTTTGTATTTGTTCACCTGTGGATGGATTTAGACTTAGTTTACTTGGCTTTGGAAATACACACCCTATTCCCTTTCTCAGATTATTTTCTTTTATCCAAACTTAAATGTTGACATTTCTTAGAATTCTGACTTGGAGACTCCTCTTACCACATATTCTTCTTGGAAATCCTTACCTCCTCCTGAGTTTTGAAAACCACCTTTAGGCTGAGGGTGTAAATAGGTTTTTCTAGCTCAGACCTCTCGGCTGAGCTCCATTTCCAGAGACTGAATGTTCTTCTAAACATATTTAGTTGATTATCTTTCAGACATCTCAAACTCATCATGTGTGAATATAAGTACTTGAAAGGCCTTTTAAACTAACTTAACCCACAGCCTTGGCATCTTCCATTCGATTCTCCATACATTAGCCTCAGTGATCAAATGTAAATCTGGTCATATCACTTCTTTGATCTGTCCCACATTGAATTTGTCACTGATTTCTGAATCCTAAGAGTAAAGTCCAAACTTTTTATGTTTGGACTTTAAGATTTGTTGCCCATTCTTTGTAGATTTTATCTTTTGCTTTATTTCTCTTACACTGTATGCTATTCCTATACTTTTTTTTTTTTTTGCCTGTTCCTCAGGTGTGTTCTATTATTTATTACCATACTTCCCTAGAACATTCCTCTGTCCTTTTTGTTTTGATCATCCTGTTTATCTCATTTCAGTTGAGATATTCCTTCATCATTAAAACTTTTCCTGACTCCCACACCATGCCCCCAAGACTGGCTTGGACACCCTAGTTTTGTGCTCCTAGAGCTGATTACATTTTCTCATCACAGTCCTTTGAGACACTCTGCTATTAAAATTTTCTCACTTGTCTGTTTTTCCAATGTAATGTAAGTCAGGAGACACAACTTCTGAAGCACTGGGCACTCAATTAAATTTTTCCCAGAGATGAAAAATAGTTTAAAATTCAATGTTGTTAAGATTACATAATATTTCTCTGAATATACTTCATTATGTCATTCATTCATGCATTTATTCATAAAAACATTAATTCAGAACAGTATAGAGGTGAGTAAGAAGGCAGACTCTGGAGCGAGGACAGACTGGATTCAAATCCTACCCCACCTGAGTGATTTATTGTCAGGTTGCTCAAAGCTCACTTATGCTTTAGTTCCTTATCCACAAATTAGGAATAATAATAATAGGAAGTACCTTATAGGAATATTATATAAAGTTATTAAATATAAAGTACTTATATTTTACCTGGCTCACAATGAGCCCTATGCTACTATTTATTATTGAGCTCTGCCAGGTCAGTTGTATACAGTAATTAAAAGCGCACAATCTGTCATGAAACTTACAGCTAGTGTGGGGGAGCAACATTGAAGGTAAAGAAGGCTGCTGCTGCTGCTGCTAAGTTGCGTCAGTCGTCTCCGACTGTGCGACCCCATAGACTGCAGCCCACCAGGCTCCGCCCTCCCTGGGATTCTCCAGGCAAGAACCCTGGAGTGGGTTGCCATTTCCTTCTCCAATGCATGAAAGTGAAAAGTGAAAGTGAAGTCTCAGTCATGTCCAGTTCTTAATGACCCCATGGACTGCAGCCTACCAGGCTCCTCCATCCATGGGATTTTCCAGGCAAGAGTACTGGAGTGGGTTGCTACCGCCTTATCCGAAGGAAAAGAAGACTAGTTACTTCTTTTTCTGGGAAACTAACAGGTTTCTTAGCCTCACCCTACCCCCACTCCATGATACATGGAGGGGTCTTTTCAAGTACTAAAGTAGAATTTTACAGTTTCTTTGGGAATTATTTTGATACAGACAATTCATTTAACTCCAGGATTCGTAGTTTTCACAGATTGCTTCATAGCCACTTCATAAATTCTCTGCCAGATAGAGACCCGCTTTAGGGAAGTTCCTTTCACTTGCTATTCTTCCTGGACTCAGTACTTAGGTACCAGTTTGTCTTCAGCCCAGAGCCACCACAAATCTGGCTTGCTTGTTTCTGCAAATTCTAATAAAATGTTCTCTTTCTAGCTGGAAGAATTAGAAATCATTTGCCATTCTGAGTAAAGGAGCAGCCTTCTAGGCATACAAATTGAGGAACATATTAAGAAAAAATGTTTTTAGGAGAAACACAAGGAAGCTACAGGAAGCAAGAGTCTGAAAAGAGTGAGCAAGATTTCATTGCTTCTGTACCCTCTTAACAGGATGTTATTGCTCAGGGCACAAAATTCCTATCAAATGCAGCAGTCCTGCTTCACGCTGTGGGTCCCTATGCTTCCTGGGTTTCACGTGACCTAAATTTCTCTTTGTCTGCCTAGAATCAGATCCATCTGAAGCCCATCATGCACTGAGTATTTTCTCAGATTTCTCCGAAACCTTTCTATGTCTCATGTTTTAGAGCTCTGCCCTGTGCCTTGGCCCATTCTATCCTTAGTAGCATAGTTAGATATTGAAAAGGAGTCTCAAAATGATTTTAGATTAGCCTGGGAAAGTAAGTAACTGCACCGTTAGACATTTAAGGTAGAAAAGGTTTTTAGTGGTTCGTATTGTGGATAGCATCCAGAATGAGGTTTATAAGTCTCAGCTGAAGTTTTTAGATTTTTTGGTGAGGCTACCTCTCATGCTAAGTAAAGGAATATGAACTTGGAATATCAACATTGATGAGTAGACACCTGAAAATAATAGTAAATAGAATTAATACAACTATATTTTGCATGTTAAAGATGTTGTTCAGAAAATAACAGTAAATAGTACCTTTAAAAATCCATTTATTTACATTGTATAAAGTCTATGATAAATTGCTTCAGTCATGGGTGATTCTTTGCAACCCCATGGACTATAGCTCTCCAGGTTCCTCTGTTCATGGAATTCTCCAGTCAAGAATATTAGGTGGGATTTCCTCCTCCAGGGGATCTTCCCAGCCCAGGGATGGAACCCATGTCTTTTATGTCTCCTGCACTGGCAGACAGATTCTTTACCACTAGCACTACCTGGGAAGCTACAATGTATAGAGTGCTTTTATATATTTTATCTTCCTTAATGTTGAAAATAGTTCTGTGGGAGAGGAAATCAGGCATTATTATGTATAACGCACATATACTTTTAACACATCTGTGTGCTTAGTTGTTCAGTCATGTCTGACTCTTTGCTACCCTTTGGACTGTAGCCTGCCAGGCTCCTCTGTCCATGGAATTCTCCAAGCAAGAATATTGGAGAGGGTTGCCATTTCCTTCTCCAGGAGATCTTCCTGATCCAGGCATCGAAACTGCATCTCTTGTGTCTCTGCATTGCAGGCAAATTCTTTAACCACTGAGCCATCAGGGAAGCCCTTATTAATACATCTACATTGGTCCATTAAGTAGAAAATATGAGATTCTGCCTGCCCAAATACTGAATCTCCAGGGAGGAGGACATTAGTTCTAATAGAATTTTAATGATTTATTGGTTTTTATTCACTAGAAATTACTTTCCTAAAATCAAGAACAATTTATATTTTGGTACTTCCCCAAAAGAAGTACTTCAGATTTAAAGCAAAAATGATCAAAATCTGATAGCATTTAATTTCAAAGCAGTATTATTATTCCTGTCTTGTTGAGTTATGAATCAGAGCTAGTGAGAGATATGAACACAGAACGAACTCTCAAACTTTAAAAGGATGCTTTGTTATTTTGTTAGCAAAATGATTTAAGGGTCTCTATTTAGCTTAAAAATGAGGTCTGTCCTTTTGGTTTTCAAAAGTATTAGTACCTTACAAGAGATTAGACATAACTCTACTACATGACACAATGGCAGCTAATATTTACATAAAAATTTTTATTGTATAATTTTTTGACACAATTTCTTAGTAATGATTCAATCCATACTGAAAGTTGGCAGGCACTCTCAACCTTGTAGGTGTTTATACAAGTTTTAAAACACCATTACACTAGAATAGTTCATCAGGTCTTAGGTTTTAGCTATAAAAATAAGAGTTAGATAACCTAAGGACATTTCTGTAATGCAGTAACCTCTAATTTTATTTAAAGTCATTTGTTATAAATTTGTTTCTCCTCCCTTGTTTCCTTTTTTTTTTAAGTGAAAACTGTAGTGAAATAATTAGTGAGTTCTCCTAAACATATTCATAAAATATATCTTTGATCTGGGTTATCATGAAAATTTAAAACAACTTTCTTTTAACATGATAACTGCAAACCATACCATCTTTTCAAGTGCAAAGTGTTTATGTATACAAAGTGAACATAAAACATTGCTCAGGTTATTCAGTGTTCCAGGATTCTAAATGTTATAAATAGTGTTCAGAATGTTTTTTCAGCTTTCATATTTCATTATGAAATGTAAGAAAAGATTTCTCCAAATGTTGGTAGTTGAGAATTCCTAGTGTATAGGGTGACAGTCATATAATTCTGAAAATCTTTGGCAATTGTTCTCTGTCTGTGAACACTCACATTCCTCATGCTGTTGCCAGAATCATAAATTCTTTGAACCAGAAGCAAATGAATTTTAGAAAAAGAAGTACAAATTAGGGACAAACTGAGTTAGAGAAACCTATTATCGTTGTAGGATTATTTATAGCTAACTTTCCCTTAAAGTCTTAGCGCTTGTGTGAGGACTTTATCTAAACAGTCTTCTAAGCTCTCTTGAAATTTTAGCTAAGGAGTATTATTGGTGACCTTAGAGAATCTGAGCTCTAAACTGTGAAACAGGACACAGTGTCTTCAATCAGAGGCTCAGAAGAACAGTGACTGCTGAAAGGAGGGCAAAGCATTTTCTTCCTCCTCACTGCCTCTTAACCTCCTGTCCTCCAGGAGGAGTTCTGAGGCCGTCAATAGTCATCATAGCTCATGGGTCCAAACCTTCCTACTGCAAAGAATTCTCATTATTTCAAGGGCTTTTTAATCAGTAAACAGTAGAAGACAATTACTGTATAGATCGGTTTAATTAGTTTATTTGATGCCTAGAGCATGTAAATTTGCAACCAGGTAGCTTCTGCCAGCTATAGAATCATAAATTAATGGCAGTGTTCTGGATGAGAAAGATGATGCTCTGTGCATGCTAACCCTTTAGAATGATTTTAATGGGTTAAGAAGAGGATTGGTATCCACAAAGCCTTTTACTAAAACATTCCTCTTACATTTCGCCTCATTTTTGGTTATCATCAACCATAACTTATTTCCTACCTTTTGTACTTGCACATTTCTAGTTTTCCATTAAATGACCTCTCTTGATGATACTGAGTAATAGAGCTACCTAAAATCTGTATATTTGTGTATTGAATAAAAATTCATTTGTTCTCTATGCTGTCTTTATAACCTACAAAATGTTCTATGTCAAATTATAAATGATCTCTGAAGACCAGAGGACCTTGAACTTAAAAAAAGATGTTTCTATATTTTAAGTAGGCATATTTAATGGCTTTAAATTATGTTTTCAACTTATTGATCTAGTATGACACTTCACTTTTCTAGTCACCCCCACTTGTTCCCTCTGTCATGAAGCAAAAATAACACGTTTTCTCCTTCAGAAAATGTAGTTCTTCCATGAATGCAAATTAGTTTGGGATAAAACAAAGAGAAGAGAGGAGGAAACAAAGAAATAAAATCTTTAAAGCCATTGATTGATTGATTGAGCATTGCTCAACAAGTAGACATAGTCATTTTATTCCCACCATGATTTTTAGAAGTTTGACAAAAGTCATCCACATTCTTTTGTGTGTGACTAGTGGCGCATTTTGGAGAAGGCGATGCAACCCACTCCAGTACTCTTGCCTGGAAAATCCCATAGGCGGAGGAGCCTGGTGGGCTGCAGTCCCTGGGATCAAGAAGAGTCGGACATGACTGAGCGACTTCACTTTCACTTTTCACTTTCATACATTGGAGAAGGAAATGGCAACCACTCCAGTGTTCTTGCCTGGAGAATCCCAGGGATGGGGGAGCCTGGTGGGCTGCCCTCTCTGGGGTCGCACAGAGTCGGACACGACTGCAGTGACTTAGCAGCAGCAGCAGCAGTGGCACATTTGTGAGATGACCAGCAGGGGTTGGGCCTATGATTGGGAGCAGTTCTCTGTTTTGAAGTTGATGGATACATGTGGGAGTTGAACAAACTAACATTTTTCTGGGCTCCTTCCCCTTCCCTGGTCATGGATTTGAAAGATTGCCATTGAGATTACAAGCAGTAATCCTTTTTTTAGTGCTCCTCTCTTTTATGTAATGCACTGCCATTTTTAGAAGACACCAAGCATGAGTTAAATTTAATTAAAGGTGAGGTTAGACCACGAAGTTTTTGCTGATTTTTTTGAAATTTTATTTTTTTCTCCCTATACTCCACACCATCCCTAACTTTTTCCTAATCATATATGCTATCCTCAATGATCTGATACAAGAATAGCTTGTATGGGGCCATAGTTTGTATACAGTAGACATTAGGATAATTAACTCAATTCTACAGCTTCTTACACTGAGAAGAAAGTCATACTGGAATTCCAAATGACTGATGGTAAATATTTATGTGAATAGCTTGTTTCCATTGGATCTGCTCTTTCTTAGTTTCAATTATGAATGTAGAGCATCTACTTAGTCTAATAGTCTTCATCATCTAGAACAATAAAAAATAGTGTAGAAACAATTTAAATTTTCTCAATTTATCCCTAGTGTTAATAGAGGTTTCTAAATTGGACCATTGAGCTCCAAAAATGGAACAAAGCAGGTATCTTATTATTTTTTTCAAATGATGACACCTGTGTACAATCTGATACTTGGTTTGGATTAACTTTCATTCCCTTAATTCCAGGGTTTGCAGAAGCCCACATTTAGACCTTCTTTTGAGTTAAGGGTGAAAGAAAAGCTGTAGTTGGTTACTATTTAAGATGATTGAACTTAGCTAAAGTTACCTTACATGGGAAGCAAACTGTCAACCTAAACTCATTGTAAAACAGGACATTCATCTTCTTTTGCTGATTGGTTTGCAAATTTAGGCTATGTTGCCAATGGCAGAAGACCTGCCCCATCATTCCTCTTTTTAATTCTTTGATTATTTATTTATGAATCTTTGGATTAATAATTATAAACAATTAATCTAGCAAATATTTATTGAGTGCTTATCATGTGACATACATTATCTCTGAAAGGTGAAATGCATTACCTTATTAATTTCCATAATGACACTATGAGATAGATGCTTCCCCTACTTTGCAGATGAGAGTAGCGGACTTAGAATGGTTAATGTTCAAGTTCACTTGTTCAGTCTCCAAGTTGTGTCCAGCCCTTCATGACCCCATGGACTGCAGCATGCTAGGCTTCTCTGTCCCTCACCAGCTCCTGGAGTTTGTTCAAG
>SJYQ01002196.1:565992-571421 GCA_006410935.1 Redunca redunca
ATATAAAAGGACAAAGGACTGACCTTTGTGGCTCCCCAACAGTAAGAACTTGAGAGATAGAGCAGAATGAATAAAGAATATGGAGAGGGAAGAACAACTGAAGTAGGAGAAAACAGGGTGACTCAGTGTCTCAGTCAGGTCATCTTGTTTGCATTTTAAAAGGATCACTCTGGCCAATGTATTGAGAATAGACTTTAGTGGGCCATAAGGGAAGCAGGGAGACTGGTTAAAGGAACATTCCAATAATATAAATGGGAAATATTGATATTTTGGTTCATAATGGTAGCAGTAGAAATAGTGGTAAAAGTTGTGTGCATGCCAAGTCGCTTCAGTCATGTCTGACTCTTTGCAATCCTATGGACTGTAGCCCGCCAGGTTCCTCTGTCCATGGGATTCTCCAGGCAAGAATACTAGAGTGGGTTGTCATTCCCTCCTCCAGGGTAAAGGTTAGATCTGACATTTATTTTGAGGACAGAACTGTCAAGATTTGCTGAAGGATTGATTATGAGATGTGAGAGATGGAAGTGATAAGACTTTGGTTTGAGCAACTGAAAATATAGAGTTATCATTTACTGAAATGAGGGAAGTATGAAGTAGGAACAAGTTTCATTGAAAACAAATTATTTGGGTTTATTTTACATTATATTTGTGTTTTATATTAAACATCCAACTAAAGATGTGAATTTAACAGTTAGGTATAAAAATGTGAGGTTCGATTAAGAGGTTGGTTCTAGAGATAGAAGTTTAAGAATTGTCAGCCTAGAGATGGGTATTTAAAGCTATTAGTCTGCATGAGATTACTAGGGAAGAGTAGATGGTTAAAAGAAAGTATCTATAGACTGAGCACTAGGGCTTCCAATATTAAAAGGTCAGGACTGCTGCTGCTGCTAAGCCGCTGCAGTCGTGTCCGACTCTGTGTGACAGCATAGACGGCAGCCCACCAGGCTCCCCTGTCCCTGGGATTCTCCAGGCAAGAACACTGGAGTAGGTTGCCATTTCCTTCTCCAATGCATGAAAGTGAAAAGTGAAAGTGAAGTAACTCAGTCGTGTCTGACTCAGCGACCCCATGGACTACCAGGATCCTCCGTCCAGGGTATTTTCCAGGCAAGTGTACTGAAGCTGGTTGCCATTGCCTTCTCTGAAAGGTCAGAGAGATGAGAAGAAACAAGTAAAGGTGACTAAGAAGGGGAAACTGGTGATTTAGGAGGAGATCCAGGAAATTATGCTTTACAGGAAGCCAAATGAAGCTCATCTGTTTCATGTGTGACAAATAATGTGCTAGGTGAAATAAGATGAGCACTAGAATTGGCCACTGAGTTTAGCAATATGAAACTTATTGTTGGCCATGTTCAGAGCAGTTTTGGTGGAATATGGGAACAAAACTCAGGAATGGATTCCAGAGAGAATGTGAATATTATTGGAAACAATGAAAATAATGCAAGTAGACATTTCTAGGAATTTTGCTGCAAAGGGATTATAGAAAAGATCTGGTAACTAGAAAGAGAAAGTGGTGTCAATTGGTGTTTTTGTTTTGTACCCCTGACCCTGTTTTGTTTGGATATAATAGACATATACCGCTATATAATTTTAAGGTATACAGCATAGTGATTTGACTTTGATACATCATGAAATGATTACCACTTCAGTTAACATATATCAACTCGTACAGATATCAAAAAAAAAGAAATAAAAATTTCCTTGTGATTAGAACTGTTAGGGTCTACTCTGTTAACCATATAGCAGTGTTAACTATAATCATCATGTTGTACATTACATCCCCACTACTTATTTATCTTATAAACTGGAAGTTTGTACCTTTTGACCACTTTCATCCAATTTCCTTTCTCCCTTCCTCTTCTAGTAACCACAAACCTGATCTCTTTTTCTGTTTGTTTTTTTAAGTTGATTTGATATATATGTGAGATCATATAGTATTTGTCTTTGTCTGACTTATTTCACATAGCATAATGCCCTCAAGCTCCATTTATATTTGGTCACAAATAGCAGAATTTCCTTCTTTATTATGGCTGAATAGTATTGCATTATACAGGTATGTAAACCACAACTTTTTAATTCATTCATCTGTTGATGGGAGCTTAAGTTGTTTCTATGTCTTGACCATTGTAGATAATGCTGAACATGCAGGTGCAGATATACCTTAACAGTGTTTTCATTTCCATCAGATGTAATCCCAGAAGTGAAATAGTTGGATAGTCTGATAGTTCTTAATTTTATGGGATACTACATACTGTTTTCCATAACAATTAAAATTGCACCCACAGTGCACAAGGGTTCCTTTTTTTCACATCCTTGCCAATGTTTGTTATCTCTTGTCTTTCTGATGATGACCATTCTAACAGCTGTGAAGTGATATCTCATTGTGGTTTGATTTACATTTCCCTTATGATTAATGATTTTTTGAGTACTTTTTCATGTACCTGTTGGCAATTAATACACCTTCTTTGGAAAAATGTCTATTCAGGTCCCTTTCCCATATTTAATTGGATTATTTGTTTTTTGGCTATTCAATTCTATGAGTGTTTGTATATTTTGGATATTAACCCATTATGTGATATGTGGTTTACAAATATTTTCTCTCATTCCTTAGGCTTTCTTTTCAGTTTCTTGATCATTTCTTTTGCAGTGCAAGTTTTTAGTTTGATGTAATCCCATATGCTCATTTTTTTAATTTTGTTGTTTGTGGTTTACTTGTGTTATCCAGATAATCGTTGCCAAGACTCATGTCAGGGAGCCTTTTTTCCTATGCTTTCTTCTAGTAGTTTTATGGTTTCCAGTATTACATTTAAGTTCTTAAAACATCTAAAATTAAGTTTTGGAAGTGGTGTGAGATCGGGATCTTATTTTATTCTTTTACATATGACTATGCAATTTTCCCAGTATTATTTATCAAGGAGACTCTCTTTCCTTCACTGAGTATTTTTGGCTTCCCATCAAATATTGGTTGATTATAAATTTGGTTGTTTTTAAAGAAAGAGGAAACAACAGCATATTTCTGTGCTAATAAAATAAACCAGAAGTGAAAAAACTGATAGTGCAGGAGAATTTCTAGAATAATACCTTTGAGAAGGTGAGAAGGATAGGATCTAATGCATAGGTGATGTTAGCATTGAATAGCATCAAAAACACAGCCATTATAAAAGGAGGGAAAGCAGATTATTTGTACCTAGATGCAAATGAGTGGGTTGATTTGGTGGTGGAAGTCTGTGGAAGATTTCTGCTAATTGTTTCTATTATCTCAGAGAAATAAACCATCTTCTGCAGTAAGGATAGTGGGTGTATTGTGAGGTAAACAATATGACTGAGACAAAATCCTATGTAAAAACTTGTCTCTTTAGGTAAAATAGGTCAATTGAGCTAATAATATTTAGGCTGAAACTAAGGAGAAAATAAGCCACTCTTCCTTCCCATTGCAATACTCATAAAACACTGCTCTCATCTTCCAGTTCAATGGTTGAAAGCATTGTGGGTCAAGAACTGGATAAACTGATGACACGTTGTTCAGATCACAACTGCTACAGTGGATCTTACAGATATTCTTCTTGGATAATGTCCTCTGTCCTTACTCTCTTTTGGCTTTTACTGGACAGGAAGATAAAGATCCTAAGAAGCAGAATCATGGTCCAAGAGTTGCTATTTATACTGCATTAATTATAAACCATATCCAGCTCAAGGGGATAAATTATAGGAACATTCTGCTATAGGATCAAGTGTAAGACATTTATACATTTGGGAATGATCAATTGGGTACTATTTCCATATTTTGATTTTTTTTTGTTTACAGCATGCAAATAAACAGATTTCTTTTATTATCTGCTTGGTGAACAGTGTGGTTGAGTCAAACTGCATAAGTGATCTTAGGAGAATTGGCATAGGCCATTTGTAAATTAACCAAGCTAGGCTAAAAGCTACTCTGCAGTAGATAAAATATTTGTAATTAACCTGAGAGGAATCAAAGAAGAAAGTTTACTGCAAAGACTGATGCTGAAGCTGAAGCTCCAATACTTTGGCCACCTGATGAGAAGAGCTGACTGATTGGAAAAGACTCTGATGCTGGGAAAGATTGAGGGCAGGTGGAGAAGGAGGTAACAGAGGATGAGATGGTTGGGTGGCATCAACGACTCAATGGACGTGAGTCTGAGCAAACTCCAGGAGATAGTGAAGGGCAAACCTGGCATATTGCGGTTCATGGGATTACAAAGAATCAGACACAACTGAGTGACTGAACAACAACAACAAACCTGAGAGGAATTAAAGAAGTATGTCTGAATCATGGTTCACAGAGAGATGGGAACCATGATACCTTAAACCTAGAAGGGCTAAAGCAGTTGAGAGGAGCCCAGCAATTGCTAATGTATCTTGTCTCTGAAAGATCAGGGCACCTGTTCCCTTAACTGTGGATGTGAAAGAAAGTAGTGAAAGTGTTAGTAGCTCAGTCATGTCCAACTCTTTGCAACCCAATGGAGTGTGGCCTGCCAGATTCTTCTGTTCATGGAATTTCCAGGCATACTGAATACTGGAGTGGGTAGCCATTCCCTTCTCTAGGGGATCTTCCTGACCCAGGGATTGAACCCAGCTTTCCTGCATTGCAGGAAGATGCTTTACTGTCTGAGCCACCAGGGAAACCCAAACTGTGGATGTGAGAGGATCTTACAGATTAGATAGCAAATGAAGCTTTGTGGATGTACCCTCAGCCAATATTCTTATAACACACATCTTATTGTGATTTTAGAATTAATGGATTAACTAAATCTCATAATGCCAGGGGCCAACTTAATAGCATGAATGTAAATCTAGGGTACAGAAAACTAGAAAGAATAGGTGCACCTCTGGGCTTGTTTTTCACAGTTGAATTATTGATTTGATAAAGCTCTCCCAAGCCTCAGTTATGAAACAATGATTTATACATAATAGGTGTTCAATAAACATGAATGATGATGAGTTAAAGCACATACAATTGCTATTTATAAACTCTTACTTTGCAAGCTACCCAGATTTCTTGCTCGTTAGCTTTGTTCAGAAAAGCTTTCTTGTCTTTCTTTCTTTTCTTTTTTTTAAAGAAATAATTCCAAATACATCTACAGAATAGGGAGTGGCAGTTTTAGATTTCTTGGGAGCAGCAACTATATATAATATGTATTTGGATGATATAAGTCTTTTAGGTGTATTTTAAAGTATGATTTCACATTTGTGTGTTGAACAAAAGTGCCACATAATTTTGAAAAATTAAAATAAATCATTTGATCTTTTGGCTCTGATGTTTTAGAAGGAAACCATATTCTGTCATACTACTATCACATGTAAAGGAAAAAAAACTATAGACAATCAGAATCATTCACACAGCTTAGTTCTCAGTATTTCAGACATTTCTCTTTCTTTATGAGGAAAATACCCTGGGTAGGTTTGCATGC
>SJYQ01002196.1:575744-615939 GCA_006410935.1 Redunca redunca
GAGTTTAAACAGACAAAACAAGAAATTAACTCACGATTTTACAGATCTTAATGAAGTAGTGTATCTGTGCAAGATATAACAATATGACAAAAGAAAGACATAAATCTTTTAGCATTGGTCTGAAGAGACTGAAAGGGAGAAAAGCTAATATAACTACAATTTCCACAGCTTCCCTCTTTGCTACAAAATTATTCAGAAAAACATTGTGGGCTCATTTATATCCAGTGACCTTACTGTATGTCCTGGAGATATCATAGTTATCTTGTGCTATTAAGCTTTCTTTAGAAAATGTAAGATTAATATTAGTTTAATTGAAAGATTGAACAGAAACACTGACATCCATTCAACCAAATCATTAAATTCAACACTCCATATGGACACAAAGAACATCTAATTTATCCAATTAAAATAATTTCTGTGCCCTTCAAAGGTGTATTGCCATAACAAGCGATGAACCACTTTTTAATAATGTTACACTCTGTCCTCTTATGATGACTGTAACAGAAAAGAAGTATTTTATTTGATGAAGTAGGTAAGTTGGATCTCAAACCAAATAAGAAAATAATAGAGCTTCATTTAATAATGCTCCTGCTAGAAAATTTTGGCAAATAAATATATTTACTTTGTTGTCTGTTCCACATGAATTATTTTATTGGCAGGTTTATTTATTAATTATCCAGAGCAATGGTTTTGTGAAACTCAAGCAAGTCTACTGAATAATAGATAATGTAGTCTCCCCAATAAGTCCATCAGGGATATTCAAGTTATTCCTAACATAATAAAAACTGTTCTGAAACAGAAGCAACTTAGGAAAAATATCTGGAAAGTTGAATGCAAGTGCATATTAATGAAAAGCAATTTGGCTGTTTTTCTAAATGAACTGTGAGAAAAATGTCCTCAGCATCACAATAAAGATGGTATGTGAACTTTCAGGGAACTCTAGTATAAAGTACCAAAGCAGAGAAAAGGTGGAAAGACCATCAGATTAATTTCTCTTTTTTGAAAATAAATGGAGACAGTGTAGAAAATTAAACACATCTTTAAGCAAATAGGTAATCTAAATACACTATGTTTCCTTATACAGACTAGTTAAATCCCAGAACACAGATAGGATTTCCAGGCAATGTTATTGCAAAAAAGAGAAGCCATGGATGATTGGTGGTCCAATTTTTATATACAGTTTTCAAAATTAAAAAGACAACTCTAGAAACTGTAGACCCACACTTTGACCTGTATTGTTCTTACCTTAAGGCATGCTTTATTATCTAAAATAATTCATGGATAGACAGAAAATAGAACAATAACCACTGTGAACTAGCTTGGGTCAAGTTTTACTAAAATGTTATAGTTTATTTTTTGCTATGTTCGTTAGACAGGTCAGTCAAGGAAAGGAGGTAGAATTGGTGCATCTAAGTGAATATCTAACAAGACATTTAAGAATGTCTGATGCTAAACTACTGAGCAATCTGGGGATATGTATCTTATGTGATAGTCTAAGCAGGCAAGTTAGTAACTTATTGATTGAGTGGCTATATCCTAAATACGCTTCTTAATGGATTGATATCTGTAAGAAGGGTGGTTTTTGATGGTGCGTTATGACCTCTGTCTTTGGTCATCCCTTGGTCAGTATCTTTGTTAATGCTTTGGATGAGGACAATGAAATGGCATGCTGATCACCTTCAAAGGAAATGTAAAAGTAGGATAGAAAGAAACTCCACAGAAAATTTAGTATTGCCTAGCATTTAGTATTGCCGCGGACAGCGACATCAGGCCCAGCTCGGGTGCGGCCAGCCGGCGAGCCCGCGGCTGCTCGCCCCGGGGTCAGTAGCCACCGCCGTGCCCGACAGCGCGCGTCACGGAAGGATCCGAATACTTTCTTCAAAGAACCCGCCTGCCAATGCAGGAGACACAAGAGACCGAGGGTTCAATCCCTGGGTCGGGAAGATACCCTGGAGGAGGGCACAAAAGCAACCCCCTCCAGTATTCTTGCTTGGAGAATCCCATGGACAGAGGAACCTGGTGGGCTATAGTCCCTGGGGTCGCAAAGAGTCAGACACGACTTAGCGACTTAGCATTCATTCATAGCATTGCAAAACCCACAAAAAATTTGTTAAATAAATATGTTTTTTCTGCAAAGAGATCCTAGATTGAACAATGGGTTGAATCTTTAATAAAAATATTTAATTAGAAATAAAATGCCAACATAAAAATGAAGGGTCACAGAGAACGAGCTTAAAGGTACAAAAGATTTAGTCTATAACAAGGTAACAAACTTCTCATGAGTTACCAGTGAGATTGCCTCCCTATGAACAAGTCCTTACCACAGAAACTAATCAGAATTCTTATAATATAAATGTCTAATAAAGTACAATTTACAGATTATCAAAGTGATGGCTCTACCCTATTTCACGCAGGTCAGATTATAACTGGAATCTTATTTCTAGGTACCAGTCTTCATATTGGGCATGGACATGTTAGATAAATCTAGGGTAGAAGGAAGTTGTGGAAACAATCATGTAGTTAAGATATTGATGCCAAATATGTTTCTCTGATATTATAAATTCATACATGATATTAATTTACAAAATGTAGGATCTTAACCTCTGTTCACTAAAATTTTATGTCCAATCCACCATTTCATTTAAACTGTTTTCCATGTAGTCATAGTGGCTTATGTGATAATACATCTAATGCTGTAGAAAATTCTTACTTTTGACTTCTTGGTTGCATTTGACAGTGTTGAATGCTCTCAACTTTTTGAAATTATCTTTTCTTGGCTTTTAGGACACCACAGGCTCCTAATTTTCTTTCTATTTTTCATCATGGACCTCATCTTTTTTTAAAGGCTGCTTCCCCCATCTTAAATATTGGTATTCCTTCCTTTTTGTCCTGTTTCCACTCCTTGTGTTACGGGGCCTTCTCTTCCTGGAATTATTTTTTACTGCCATCTATGGCATCTGGTCCCATCACTTCATGGGAAATAGATGGGGAAACAGTGGAAACAGTGTCAGACTTTATTTTGGGGGGCTCCAAAATCACTGCAGATGGTGACTGCAGCCATGAAATTAAAAGATGCTTACTCCTTGGAAGAAAAGTTATGACCAACCTAGATAGCATATTTAAAAGCAGAGACATCACTTTGCCAACAAAAGTCCTAGTCAAGGCTATGGTTTTTCCAGTAGTCATGTATGGATGTGAGAGTTGGACTGTGAAGAAAGCTGAGTGCCGAAGAATGATGCTTTTGAACTGTGGTGTTGGAGAAGACTCTTGAGAGTCCCTTGGACGGCAAGGAGATCCAACCAGTCCATTCTGAAGGAGATCAACCCTGGGATTTCTTTGGAGGGAATGATGCTAAAGCTGAAACTCCAGTACTTTGGCCACCTCATGTGAAGAGTTGACTCATTGGAAAAGACTCTGATGCTGGGAGGGATGGGGGGCAGAAGGAGAAGGGGACAACAGAGGATGAGATGGCTGGATGGCATCAATGACTCGATGGACGTGAGTCTGAGTGAACTCCGGGAGTTGATGATGGACAGGGATTCATGGGGTCGCAAAGAGTCGGACACGACTGAGTGACTGAACTGAACTGAACTGATGTGCCTTGGGCTCCCTACTCTATGTGTCAGTTCCAAAGCTCTCTCCTGAATTACAGGCCCCTTCTAGTGACCTGTTGAGCATCTCCACTTGGATGGAAATATACTTTCTTGAAAGGTGCAAGAGAAGGACCAGTTTTGTTTCTCAAATGGCAATACACTAGTTATTCCTAATTATTCTGTTAGACTATAAACAAATGAAGGCATGCATATCTTGTCTAAGGCTATGTTCACAGCCACAGCTCATTGCCTGACCAAGTAGGCTTTTAATCAGTAATGGTTAAATGAATGGCTAAACAAATCAGTGAAGGAATCATCAGACTCAGACACTTTTCCATCGTAATGTTTTCTATTGCAATTACCCTTGTCAAAACCACCATCATTTCCCACCTGAGATATAATGCAGAATTCTAGCTGGTCTCTCTCAAAATCATCTTACTCTAATAAAGCTTTCATGCTGCTGCTGCTGCTAAGTCACTTCAGTCGTGTCTGACTCTGTGCGACCCCATAGATGGCAGCCCACCAAGCTCCCCCATCCCTGGGATTCTCCGGGCAAGAATACTGGAGTGGGTTGCCATTTCCTTCTCCAACGTATGAAAGTGAAAAGTGAAAGTGAAGTCGCTCAGTCGTGTTCGACTCTTCGCGACCCTATGGGCTGCAGCCCACCAGGCTCTGCCATCCATGGGATTTTCCAGGCAAGAGTACTGGAGTGGGGTGCCATTGCCTTCTCCGAAAGCTTTCATAAACCAATCCATATTTTATAAAGAACTATTTAAGCTAACCTCTTAAAACACAAATCTAATCAGACCACGCTCCTGTTGAATATGTTTCAGTGGATTTCCACTGTTCTTGAACTTGAGCTACAGGGGCCCTGTAGTCTGTTTCCTGCTTCCTTATTTATGACATTTCCCCATGACTTTTTACACTACCAATACTCTGGATGTCTTACATCTTTAAATGTGCCATATAATCTTTTTTTCACTCTGGTTAATTGTCTTCAGGTCTTGGAATGAAGTTTCTTCCTCCAGGAGACCTTCCCTACATTTTTATCCCAAGTTATTTTTCTTTTGCCTTCCAAAGGTTGTTTTTACTGCCTTGTCATATCATTTATTCTTATAGATTTTAATATCTTGTTTAATTATAAATGTCATTCACTAGATTGCACTCTGGGTAGGACAGGGCCAGGATGATTTGTCTATGTTACGTTCCCTGCTCCTAGTACAGTGGCTAGTGATTCATAGGTGTGCAATTACTGCATGCCTAAACAGAGCCACTGTGGGGTGTTCATGGATTGCCCTTTCTGTTTCTCTTGGATTGTGTTGTTCATCAAGAGTTGATACAATTTAATGCATGACAAAGAAAATCAAACACTACTAAAATCATTCTGTTTTGAAGTACAGTAATATGTTTGCAGAACAGAGGTTTAATTAAAAATGAATGGCTTATGTAAAGAAATATAACAATTGGATTCACAGAACTGCAGTCCATAGTCTATTAACTCTAGTATTTGTAATGTAGTGTGGCAAATAATATGGCTAAAAAGAGTTAGGAACAATATTTAAATGTTTAGTATTATTTCAAGATTAGATGGGGAATCAAATTAAACAGAAAAATTGAAAGGAAAAGACCAGTATACCTTACATAAATTATTCAGAATTTAGTATATGGTACTAAATTTTTGGTTTATATATGCTTTAACTTAACTATTTTATTTACTTCCACAGGAACCCTGTGGCATGGTTTGTGGTATAGTGACATATGAAAAACAATGATACTAGGAAAGGTTAACCTGTGCAAAATAAAGGAGTTACTAAGTATTGAGGTTGGACCTCTAACCTAAATCCCCCAATTCTTCACCCCCTGTTTTATGCACTAGACTAAATAGAGTATCTTGTAACTCACTTTACATAATTTTCTGCTCCATTTGCTCACTTCAGTAAGTGTGAGCCTCCATTAGTTCACTACATTTTGCCTTTTTGTTTCTTCATTTTAGCCCAGAGCAAAAAATTCATTTCAAAAAATGTGGTTTCCATAAAATGTTAGGAAAGTGAGGAGAGAATGACCTTTTAAAGACCCAGCCAGCTTCCTCCAGAAATGATAGGCAAATGAGTTGTATAGAAGTCAGTTTTTTTTTTTTTAATTGAGGGAAGATTGGTAAATCCACTAAAAGTATAAGAAATGTATATAATGCTTACCAAGTTTTAAATACTCAACATATATTAGTTTAAATGATCCTCAAAATAACTCTATGAAGTAGTTACTATTGCTACCCCCATTTTGCAGAAGAGGAAACTGAGGCACAGAGAGATTCAGAAAGTGGTAAGTGTGTAGATGGGATTCTAACTACAACATTAGGACCCAGAATCTGCTTTTAACCACTATGGTAACCTGTTTCTGAATAAATGTTTTTTCTTGACTTCCTCAAATCTCTTAAATTCATTTATTCAAAAAACATATCTCAAACACTGAACATCGATCAGGCACTGAAGGGTAAAATCAGGTATGGTTCTTGTTCTTCAGAAACTATATTAGCTTATTTCTACTGATATTGAGTATTCTGTCAAACATTTTTTTTCTCTTCTTCAATTGGATATCTAATAGAGGTCCAACTATATAAGAAGATAGAAAACTGATGTTTGAAAAGTTGTTGTAGTATAACAGGTACACTCATATAAAGTTCCTTTATTGAAAAAAAGAGGCTGTATAGATTTGGAAGTGCATTTTCTTTGCAAATATGGATCTAAGCAGCTGAGATTGCATGCAAAAAGTGTAAATGGAAGAGACTAGACAAACAAATGAAGTGCATGAATGTATATGTGTGCACACACGTGTGTGTGCTTGTGTGGTGTTTGTGGAGAGACTAACAGGCTAGAAGGAGAAATTCAATTCAATCACTTGTTACAAAAATCCTAATATTGTAAAGATAAAAAAAGGTGAGCCTGACAACTGGGGAGGAGATGACTGGTGGTTCAAAATATGAGAAGGTAAAAACAAAAAAAGAAAAACAACTTTTAATAGCTATGAACAAATGACTACATGATAATCTTTGAAAGTTATGCTAATCCTATGTAAGTAATTTTGTATACAGAATAATAGTAATTAGAAAGAAGAAAATCTGGAGAAGGTTGTTAGTAAAATATTCTTCAAATGGTTAGACTACTAGTCATTAGTGAAATTTGCTTCCTTATCCTGTTCTTCCTTGTCCCACTCATTCTAACTGCTTCTTTTCTCTGCTACTCCTTCTCTTCAACTTCCATCCTGTTGTTGGTGCCTTTAGGAAAAATTAGATCTACCAGAATAGGCCAATATGGCATACTGCAGGACCTTTGCCAAACTGTTGTTCTCACTTGACGTTTTGTTGCTCTGACTGCCTTAGTATAAACTTTGCCACTGAGCAGCTGCACCTAGCAGAAACATCACATAAATTTCTGGGAAGTTCAATATCAGAAAGATGTCAGTAAATTGGAGTCAGTTTAGAAAAGAGTAACAACTGAAAAGGAACTGGGGGAGAGGATGATTTATGAGGAGACAATAAAATAAATATACACTGTGCATTATCCTATATATATACAGTACATAATTCTGCAATAGGAATATGTGAAATTAAAAAACCTAGTAATTTCAATGAAATCTTCAAAAATGTTGCAGCTGAGATAATATTTAACTTATTTAAAACTTGATTATTGCTTAGAAATTAGGAATTAATAATTATTAATCACTATTAATAACTGGTAATACTTAGTAGTCATTATTTAAAATTCCTGGTAATTTTTTTGAACTATTATAGTTTCTGAATGTCAACTATGACACATCTTATTGTTTTATTTTAAAATTTTTATAGGAGTATAGTTAATTTACAATGTTGTGTTAGCTTTGGGTGTACAGCAAAGTGAATCAGTTATACATATATATATATATATATATATATATATATATATATATATATATAATCAACTCTTTCTTAGATCCTTTTCCCATATATGTCATTATAAAGTATTGAGTGGAGTTCCCTATGCTCTACAGTAGGTTCTTATTCAGTTCAGTTCAGTTGCTCAGTCATGTCCGTCTCTTTGTGATCCCATGAACTACAGCACACCAGGCTTCCCTGCCCATCACCAATGCCTGGAGCTTACTCAAACTCATGTCATTTGAGTCGGTGATGCCATCCAACCATCTCATCCTCTGTCGTTCCCTTCTCTTCCCACCTTCAATCTTTCCCAGCATCAGGGATTTTTCAAATAAGTCAGTTCTTCGCATTAGGTGGCTAAAGTATTGGAGTTTCAGCTTCAGAATCAGTCCTTCCAATGAATATTCAGAATTGATTTCCTTTAAGATGGACTAGTTGGATCTCCTTACAATCCAAGAAACTCCATGAAGAGTATGAAAAGGTTCTTATTATTTATTTTATATATAGTATTATTTATTTTTAACAAACAAATGTTTATTTTTAAAGTTGATTAACTGAGCTCAGAAGTTAATGAAAAGCAGTAAAAACTACATAAAGTTTGTGGATTTACTTAATGCAATGTCTGACACATATTGGGCTCTTATGAGTATTTTTTAAACAAGCAAGTAAGTACCAATAAATCTCATTAGCTCTATGTCTATAATCTCAAGCAAGTAATTGCAAGATGAAAACTAAATTGCAAAATTTAGTTTTTTGTTACCTTTCAAACCTGTGCATTTGTCCAGATAAAATTTAAGTTCATCTCTCAGGTAATACAAAGTTATTTTTTTAATCTTTAAAAAATATGAAATTATTTTTCATGTCTAACCTATGGAAAATTCTTAAAGACATGGGAATACCACACCACCTCACGTGCCTCTCGAGAAATGTGCATGCAGGTCAGGAGGCAACAGTTAGAACTGGATATGGAATGACAGACTGGTTCCAAATTGGAAAAGAAGTACATCAAGGTTGTTTATTGTCACCCTGATTATTTAACTTATATGCAGAGTACATAATGAGAAATGCCAGGCTGGATGAAGCACCAGCTGAAATCAAGATTGCTGGGAGAAATATCAATAACCACAGATATGCAGATGATACCACCCTTATGGCAGAAAGTGAGGATGAACTAAAGAGCTTCTTGATGAAAGTAAAAGACGAGAGTGAAAAAGTTGGCTTAAAGCTCAACATTCAGAAAACTAAGATCATGGCATCCGGTCCCATCACTTCATGGCAAATAGATGGGGAAACAGTGGAAACAGTGTCAGACTTTATTTTTCTGGTCTCCAAAATCACTGCAAATGGTGACTGCAGCCGTGAAATTAAAAGACACTTGCTCCTTGGAAGGAAAGTTATGACCAACATAGGTAACATATTAAAAAGCAGAGACATTACTTTACCAACAAAATCCATCTAGTCAAGGCTATGGTTTTTCCAGTGGTCATGTATGGATGTGAGAGTTGGACTGTGAAGAAAGCTGAGTGCTGAAGAATTGATGCTTTTGAACTGTGGTGTTGGAGAAGACTCTTGAGAGTCCCTTGTACTGCAAGGAGATCTAACTGGTCCATCTTAAAGGAAATCAGTCCTGTATTTTCACTGGAAGGAATGATGCTGAAGCTGAAACTCCAGTACTTTGGCCACCTGATGGGAAGAACTGACTCAGTGGAAAAGACCCGGATGCTGGGATAGGTTGAAGATGGCAGGAGAAGGGGATGACAGAGGATGAGATGATTGGATGGCATCACGGACTCAATGGACATGAGTTTGAGTGAACTCAGGGAGTTGGTGATGGACAGGGAGGTCTGATGTCCTGCAGTCCATGGGGTTGCAAAGAGTCAGACACGACTGAGACACTGAACTGAACTGATTCTTAGAATTGCTATATTGATGGCATTACATATTCCACAGTCCAAAACTTGGTGTGTGCCTTTATTAATTTTGAATTTATGTTCGTAAAGAAACAGATTTCCTTAAAGTTAGTTTTGAAAAATAGCCTATATGTTTATGGCTATTAAAAAGAACTTTCCCCTGTTTTCATCTTCTAACTGGTTAAAGATAAAGTAGAGGAAAGTTATGGGAATTTGTTTATATATATATCTACTCAGTGATAGAATTATGTTACTAATTCAACATTTTTTCTTATTTTCTCTTGTTTTCATATTTGATGCAAACATAAGTGTTGTTCTCCTCTTCAATAGTTATATGCTTAATTAATTTTCATGTATAATTATAGACCACTGTTAAATACTACCCAAATCAATGATAATACTAATGGCGAGGGTTGTAATGGAGTTTAGTATATATATTGCTAGTGTTTCACATTTCAGGTCAGTTCAGTCATTCAGTCATATCTGACCCTTTGCAACCCCATGGACTGCAGCACACCAGGCTTCCCTAGAGCGTGCTCAAACTCATGTCCATTGAGTCGATGATGCCATTAACCATGTCATCCTCTGTCATCCCCTTCTCCTTCTGCCTTCAATCTTTCCCAGCATCAGAGTCTTTTCTAATAAGTCTTTTCTAATAAGTCAGCTTTTCACATCAGGTAGCCAAAGTATTGGAACTTCAGCTTCAGCATCAGTCCTTCCAAAGAATGTTCAGAACTGATTTTCTTTAAGATTAACACGTTTGATCTCCTTGCAGTCCAAGGTACTCTCAAGAGTTTTCTCCAACACCATAGTTGAAAAGTATCAATGTTTCAGTGCTCAACTTTCTTTATGGTCCAACTCTCACATCCATGCATGACTACTGGAAAAACCACAGCTTTGACTAGACAGACCTTTGTCAGTAAAGTAATGTCTCTGCTTTTTAATGTGCTGTCTAGGTTTGTCATAGCTTTTCTTCCAAGCAGCAAGCATCTTTTAATTTCATGACTGCAGTCACCATCTGCAGTGATTTTGGAGCCTAAGAAAATAGTCTGTCAATTAAGAGCAATCACTCTTTTTAAAAAAATGTTGATTTACAATATTGTGTTAGTTTCAGGTATACAGCAAACCACTTGAGATATATATATATATAGCATATACTTTTCCCATATAGGTTATCACAAGATATTGATTATAGTTCCCTGTATTGTAAAGTAAGTTCTTGTTGTTTATTTTATACCTAGTAGTGTGTATCTATTAATTCTGTACTCCTAGTTTGTCCCTCCCCCCTCCCTTTTAGTAACCGTAAGTTTCTGTTTCTGTTCTATAAATAATTTGTATTATTTTTTAGATTCCACGTATGAGTGATATCATGTAATGTTTATCTTTCTCTCTCTGACTTACTATTCTTTAGGTCCATCATTATTGCTGAAAATGGCAATAGTTCATGCTTTTTATGGCTGAGTAATGTTCTATTGTATATGTATATACCACATTATCTTTACCTATTCCTATGTCACTAGACATTTAGGTTGCTTCCATGTTTGGGCTATCGTAAATAGTGCCATTATGAACAGTAGGATGCATGTATCTTTTTGAATTAGAGTTTTCGCCTCTTCTGCATATATGCCTAGGAGTGGGATTGCTGGGTCTGATTGTAGTTCTATTTTGAGTTTTTCAAGGAACCTCCGTACTTTTCATTAGTAGCTCCACCAATTTACATTCCCATGAACAGTTATAGGAGCCCCTTTTCTCCACTTCCTCCCCAGTATTTATTATTTGTAAACACCTTCATAATAGCCATTCTGACTGTTTTTTGAGGTAATGCCTCATTGTAGCTTTGATTTTAATTTCTCTAATCATTAGTAATATTGAACATTGTTTCTTGTGTCTGTTGGCCATCTGTATGTCTTCTTTGTAGAAATGTCTATTAGTTCTTCCACCCATTTTTGATTGTATTGTTTGTCTTTTTGATATTATGTGAGGTATTTGTATATTTTGGGAATTAACCCTTGTCGATGATCAATCATTCTTGATCCATGTATTTAGGCATTCCTGGCAGGACAGTGTCTATGGAAACTTCTCAGTTCTGGCATTGTACTGTGAAGGGAGACATTGGTAATGTCTCAGTGACTGTGTATGGTTGTGTTCTAATAAGGCTTTATTAATAAAAGCAGGCTGCAAGTTTGCAGATTCTTGCTTTAAATAGTTGATTTTGGTCTTATTTTGCTTAATTTAAAGACTCAGATTTTCATGTTATCTTTCTTTTATTGACTGCATTTACTTGAAATTTATCTTTTAATATAATTACACTGTAATTGTATCTGCTAAACTTTAATAGTACAAGTAGGAATAAAATTGTCTATTTACTACTCATATGATTAAGAGAATTTGATTAGTAATACACAAATGAAGAACTACAAATGTTCAATAAACAACAACATATGCTTAGTTTCACTAGAAGTGAAATAAATAAGCACTTCAAAAGAAAATATACATTTATATTTATATACCTATCAAGCTGCCAAAAATGAAAAATCATTACCCGCTTATATGTAATGTAAACACCTGTGAATGTGGAATGGCGATGGAAGCTGGGAGGAACTGACTTTCTGATGAAAAACTAAAGAGAGAATAAACATAGATTCTTTCTGGAGGGTAAGTTGGTGTTACATGTCAAAGCCTTAAAATGCATGCTATTTGAACAAAGCAATTTATTTGTAGGACTATAAAAAAAATAACCAGAGGAACACTAAGTGTATTTAAATCAATGTTTATGATGACATCATTTGTAATAGTAAAACAGCAACAGTGACAAGTGGGAATGTTACCAAGTCCAAGTTCATATTGATGGCCATACAATAGGCTGAAAACATAGTAGAAGAATTTGGAGGGCAAGGAATAGTTACTTTATTCACAAAGCCAGCAGGCCAGATCTAATCCCTACTTGCCTGCTAGTAGACTAGTGTCCCAAAGAACCGTCTTACCCAAGTTAGAATTCAGGCTTTTTAAATACTAGAAGTGGTAGGGATGTGGCTTGTTTTATGCCAGACTTCTTGGTGCTGGAATCCTTTGTTGTTACAGCTGTCCCGCTAGGTCTGGTCACAGTGTTCCTGTAAACCTCCAACAAAAGTTTGTTCCTATAAACCTCCAAGTCAAGTGTTATTCTCTCTTCTGTAACTTTTATGTCTATATAAATAGAAAAGTGTTATACTTTAAAGGTCAGAGACCTGGGATTGGGCTATCCTGTATATTTCAGGCAATAGGCAACATTCTTTTACAAAAGGTCAGGACCAGCATAACTAACTACAGGCAACAGAGCACAAAGGTTAAAGCTAAAAGAATAGATTCAATAGAGCTCAGGTTTGTTATTCTCTGCTACAAAAATAAAACTAATTTCAAACAAATTGGAATTAAGTGTTTGTCAACAAAGGTCCATATTGTTAAAGCTATGGTGTCTTCTGGTAGTCATGTATGGATGTGAGAGTCAGACCATAAAGAAGACTGAACACTGAAGAACTGATGCTTTCAAACTGTAGAGTTTCTGTTTCTTATAATGATAAAATGATTGTTGTTGTTGTTGTTCAGTTGCTAAATTATGTCTGACTGTTTGCTACCCCGTGAACTTCAACACACCAAGCTCTTCTGACCTCCACTATTTCCTGGAGTTTGCTCAAATTCAAGTTCATTGAATGGGTGATGCTATCTAACCATCACATCCTCTGCCACTTGCTTCTCCTGTTGCCTTCAGTCTTTCCCAGCAACAGGGTTTTTTTCTGGTGAGTAGGCTCTCTGCATTGGGTGGCCATTGGGTGGCGCTTCGGCTTCGGCATCAATCCTTCTAATGAATATTCAAGATTGATTTCCTTTAGGATTTACTGGTTTGATCTCCTTGCCATCTAAGGGACTCTCAAGAGTCTCCTCTAGCACTACAGTTTGAAAGCATCAGTTCTTCAGTGTTCAGTCTTCTTTACGGTCTGACTCTCACATCCATACATGACTACTGGAAGAAACCATAGCTTTAACTACATGGACCTTTGTCGACAAACCGATGTCTCTGTTTTTTAGTACACTGTCTAGGTGTGTCATAACTTTCTTTCCAAGGAGCAAATGTCTTTTAATTTCATGACTGCAGACAATATCTGCAGTGATTTTGGAGTCCAAGAAAATAAAATCTGTCACTGCTTTCATTTTTTCCCATCTATTTGCTTTGACATGATGGGACAAAATGCTGTGATCTTAGTATTTTGAATATTGAGTTTTAAGCCAGCTTTTTCACTCTCCTCTTTCACCCTCATCCAGAGACTCTTTAGTTCTTCTTCACTTTCTGCCATTAGAGTGGTATCATTTGCATATCTGAGGTTGTTGATATTTCTTCAAGAAATCCTGATTCCAGCTCGGGATTCATCCAGCCCAGCATTTCACACGATGTACTCTACATATAATTTAAATAGGCAGAGTGAGAATATACAGCTTTATACTCTCAATTTTGAACCAGTCCATTGTTCCATGTCCAGTTCTAATTGCTTCTTGGCCCATGTACAGGTTTCTCAGGAGACAGGTAAGGTGGTCTGGGTACTGCCATCTCTTTAAGCATTTTCCACATTTTGTTGTAATCCACACAGTCAGACTTTCATGTAGTCAATGTAGCAGAGGTAGATATTTTTCTGGAACTCCCTTGCTTTCTCTATGTTACAATAAATGTTGACAATTTGATCTCTGTTTCCTCTGCCTCTTTGAAACCCAGCTGGTACATGTGGAAGTTCTTGGTTCACACAATGCTGAAGCCTAGCTTGAAGGACTTTGAACATAACCTTGTTATCATGTGAAATGAGCACAATCATATGGTAGTTTGATCATTCTTTGGCATTGCAATTCTTTGGGATTGAAATGAAAACTGACATTTTCCAGTCCTGTTGCCCCTGCTGAGTTCTCCAAATTTGCTGACATATTGAGTGTAACAATTTAACAGCATCATCTTTTATGATTTGAAATAGCTTAGATGCAATTTCATCATCTCCACTATATTTGTTTATAGCAATGCTTCCTAAGGCCAACTTGACTTCACACTTCAAAATGTCTGGCTCTACATGAGTGACCACACTATCATGGTTATCCAGGTAATAAGACCTTTTCTGTACAGTTCTTCTGTGTATTCTTGCCACCTCTTTTTAATCTCGCCTGCTTCAGTTAAGTCCTTTCTGTTTCTGCCCTTAATGTGCCCATACTTGCATGGAATGGTCTCTTGATATCTCCAATATTCTTGAAGAGATAATTAGTCTTTCACATTTTATTATTTTCCTCTATTTCTTTGCCTTGTTCATTTAAGAAGGCCTTTTCACTCCTTAATATTCTCTGGAACTCTGCATTCAGTTGGGTATATCTTTCCCTTTATTCCTTGCCTTTCTCTTCTCTTCTTTCCTCAGCTGTTTGTAAAGCCTCCAGTTTGTAAAGACAATCACTTTGCCTTCTTACATTTCTTTTCTTTGGGGTGGTTTTGGTCACTGCCTTCTGTCCACTGTTATGAACCTCTGTCCATAGTTCTTTAGGCACTCTGTCTACCAGATCTAATTCCTTGAATTATTATTAACCTCCACTGTATAATCTTAAGGAATTTGATGTAGATCATACCTTAATGGCCTAGTAGTTTTCCCTACTTTATTTAATTTAAGCTTGAATTTTTCAATAATGAGTTCATGATCTGGGCTACAGTGATCTCCAGGTCTTGTTTTTGATGACTGTACAGAGCTTCTCCATTTTTCGCTGCAAAGAACATAATCAATCTGATTTTGTTCTTGACTACCTGATGATGCCCATGTGTAGAATTATCTGTTGAGTTGTTGGAAAAGTGTGGTTGCTATGACTAGCATGTTCTCTTGATAAAAATCTGTTAATTTTGCCCTGCTTCATTTTGTACTCCAAGGCCAAATTTGTCTGTTACTCTGGGTATCTCTTGACTTCCTGATTTTACCTTCCAGCCCCTTGTGATGAAAACAACATCTTGTTTTGTGTGTTCTAGAACGTGTTGTAGGTCTTCATACAACTGTTAACTTAACTTCTTCAGCATCAGTGGTTAGGGCATAGATTTTGATTACTGTGATGTAGAATGGTTTACCTTGGAAGTGAACTGAGATCATCCTGTCATTTTTGAGGTAGCACCCAAGTTCAGACTTTTTTGTTCACTATGAGAGCTACTCCATTTCTTCTGAATGATTCTTGCCTATAATAGTAAATATAGATAATGGTCATCTGAACTAAATTTGCCCATTCCTGTCCATTGTAGCTCATCAATTCTGAAGATATTGATGTTCAATCTTGCAATCTACTGCTTAACCATGTTCAATTTACCTTGATTCATAATACAGGACAGAAATTGTAAGGACCTAACAGAAGCAGAAGATATTAAGAAGAGGTGGCAAGAATACACAGAAAAACTGCACAAAAAAGATCTTCATGACCCAGATAATCACAATGGTGTGATCACTCACATAGAGCCAGATATCCTGGAATGCGAAGTCAACTGGGCCTAGGGAGCATCACTACAAAAAAAGCTAGTGGAGGTGATGGAATTCCAGTTGAGCTATTTCAAATCCCCAAAGATGATGCTGTGAAAGTGCTGCACTCAATATGCCAGCAAATTTGGAAAAATCAGTGGTGGCCACAGGACTGGAAAAGGTCAGTTTTTATTCTAATCCCAAAGAAAGGCAATGCCAAAGAATGTTCAAACTACCACACAATTGCACTCATCTCACACTCTAGTAAAGTAATGCTCAAAATTCTCCAAGCCAGGCTTTAGCAATACATGAACTGTGAACTTCCAGATGTTCAAGCTGGTTTTAGAAAGGCAGAGGAACCAGAGATCAAATTGCCAACATCTGCTAGATCATTGAAAAAGCAAGAGAGTTCCAGCAAAACATCTATTTCTGCTTTATTGATTATCCCAAAGCCTTTGACTGTGTGGATCACAATATATTGTGGAAAATTTTGAAAGAAATGGGAATACCAGACCACTTGACCTGTCTCTTGAGAAACCTGAATGCAGGTAAAGAAGCAACAGTTAGAACTGGACATGGAACAACAGACTGGTTCCAAATAGGAAAAGGAGTACATCAAGACTGTATATTGTCACCCTACTTATTTAACTTCTATGCAGAGTACATCATGAGAAATGTTGGGCTGGAAGAAGCCACAAGCTGGAATCAAGATTGCTGGGAGAAATATCAATAACCTCAGATATGCAAATGACACCACCCTTATGGCAGAAAGTGAAGAACAACTAGAGAGCTTCTTGATAAAAGTGAAAGAGGAGAATGAAAAAGTTGGTTTAAAGCTCAACATTCAGAAAACTAAGATCATGGCATCCGGTCCCATCATTTCATGGCAAATAGGTGGGGAAACAGTGCAAACTGTGGCTGACTTTATTTTTTGGGGGGGCTCCAAAATCACTGCAGATGGTGACTGCAGCCATGAAATTAATAGATGCTTGCACCTTGGAAGGAAAGTTATGACCAACCTAGACAGCATGTTAAAAAGAAGAGACATTACTTTGCCAACAAAGGTCCATCTAGTCAAGACTGTGGTTTTTCCAGTAGTCATGTATGGATGTGAGTGTTGGACTATAAAGAAAGCTGAATGCCAAAGAATTGATGGTTTTGAACTGTGGTGTTGGAGAAGACTCTTGAGAGTCCCTTGGACTGCAAGGAGATCCACCAGTCCATCCTAAAGGAAATTAGTCCTGGGTGTTCATTGAAAGGACTGATGCTGAAGCTGAAACTCCAATACTTTGGCCACCTGATGGGAAGAGCTGCCTCATTTAAAAGACCCTGATGCTGGGAAAGATTGAAGGCAGGAGGAGAAGGGGATGACAGAGGATGAGATGGTTGAATGGCATCATCGACTCAATGGACATGAGTTTGGATAAACTTTGGGAGTTGGTGATGGATAAGGAGGCCTGGCATGCTACAGGCCATGGGGTCACAAAGAGTCAGACACAACTGAGTGACTGAACTGAACTGATTGATAGATCTAACTAATGTTCAAGGTTCCTATGCAATATTATTATTTACAACATCAGGCTTTCTTTCACGGCCAGACACATCAACAATTGAGCATTTCTTCTGCTTTGGCCCAGCCACTTCTTTTGGGAGCTATTAATAATTTCCCTCTGTTCTTCCTCTGTTCCATGTCCAGTTCTAACTGTTGCTTTTTGACCTGCATACACATTTCTCAGGAGGCAGGTCAGGTGGTCTGGTATTCCCACATCTTTCAGAATTTTCCAGTTTGTTGTGATCCACAGAGTCAAAGAGTTTGGTGTAGTCAATAAAGCAGAAGTAGATGTTTTTCTGGAATTCTCTTATTTTTTTCTATAATCCAGTGAATGTTGGCAATTTGATCTCTGCTCCTCTGTCTTTTCTAAATCCATCTTGAACATCTGGAAGTTCTCGGTTTATGTACTGTTGAAAGCTGGCTTGGAGAATTTTGAGCATTACCTTACTAGCTTGTCAGATGATTGCAATTGTGTGGTGGTTTGAGCATTATTTGGCATTGCCTTTCTTTGGGATTAGAATGAAAAGTGACCTTTTCCAGTCCTGTGGCTACTGCTGAGTTTTCCAAACTTGTGGCATATTGAATACAGCACTTTCACAGCATCATCTTTTAGAATCTGAAATAGCTTAACTGGAATTCCATCACCTCCACTAGCTTTCTTCATAGTGATGTTTCCTAAGGCCCACTTGACTTCACATCCAGGATGTCTGGCTCTAGGTGAGTGATCACAGCTTCATTGTTATCTGAGTTATGAAGATGTTTTTTGTACAGTTCTGTGTATTCCTTCCAACTCTTCTTAATATCTTCTGCTTCTGTTAGGTCCGTACAATTTCTGTCCTTTATCGAGCCCATCTTTTCATGAAATGTTCCCTTGGTATCTCTAATTTTCTGAAGAAATCTGTAGTCTTTCCCATTCTATTCTTTTCTGCCATTTCTTTGCATTGATCAATGAGGAAGGCTTTCTTATCTCTCCTTGCTATTTTTTGGATTGCATTCAAATGGGTATATTTTTCCATTTCTCATTTGCCTTTAGCTTGACTTCTTTTCTTAGCTATTTGTAAGTCCTCTTCAGACAACAATTTTGTCTTTTTGCATTTATTTTTCATAGGAATGGTCTAGATTACTGCCTCCTGTACAATGTCACAAACCTCTCTCCATAGTTCTTTAGGAACTCTGTCAGATCTAATCCCTTGCATCTATTTGTCACTTCCACTATAAGGGATTTGATTTAGGTCATACCTGAATGGTCTAGTGGTTTTTCCCTACTTTCTTCAATTTAAGTCTGAATTTGGCAATAAGGAGTTCATGATATGAGCCGTAGTCAGCTCCCAGTCTGTTTTTACTGACTGAGAGCTTCTCCATCTTTGGCTAAAAGAATATAATCAATCTGATTTTGTTATCGACTATCTGGAGATGTCCACGTGTAGAGTTTTCTCTTGATCTTATTTGAAGAGAATGTTTGTTATGACCCGTATATTCTCATGCAAAAACTCTGTTGGTCTTTGCCCTGCTTCATTTTGTACTCCAAGGCCAAATTTGCCTGTCACTCCAGGTATCTCTTGACTTCTACTTTTGCATTCCAGTCCCCTATAATGAAAAAGACATCTTTTTTAGGTGTTAGTTCTAGAAGATCTTGTAGGTCTTCATCATTTCATGGCAAATAGATGGGGAAACAATGGAAACATTGAGAGACTTTATATTTTGTGCTCCAAAATCACTGCAGATGGTGACTACAGCCATGAAATTAAAAAACACTTGCTCTTTGGAAGGAAAGCTATGACCAACCTAGACAGCATATTAAAAAGCAGAGACATTACTTTGTCAACAAAAGTTCATCCAGTGAAACCTATGGTTTTTCCAGTAGTCATGTATGTAGGTGAGAGTTGGACTATAAAAAAAGCTGAGTACCAAAGAATTGATGCTTTTAAACTGTGGTGTTGGAGAATACTCTTGAGAGTCCCTTGGGCTGCAAGGATATCAAATGAGTCAATCCTAAAGGCAGTCAGTCCTGAATATTCATTGGAAGGTCTGATGCTGAAACTCCAATGCTTTGGCCACCTGATGTGAAGAACTGACTCATTTGAAAATACCCTGATGCTGGGAAAGATTGAAGGCAGGAGGAGAAGGGGATGACAGAGGATGAGTTGGTTGGATGGCATCACTGACTTGGACATGAGTTTGAGCAAACTCTGGGAGCTGGTGATATATAGGGAAGCCTGTCGTTCTGTGGTCCATGGGGTTGCAAAGAGTTGGACATGACTGAGTGACTGAACTGAACTTCCTCTGTAGCATATTAGACACCTTCTGATCTTGGGGGATCATCTTTTGGTGACATATCTTTTTACCTTTTCATACTGTCCATGAGGATCTCCAGGAAAGAATACTGGAGTGGGTTGTTATTTCTCCTCTAGTGGACCATGTTTTGTATAAACTCTTCATTGAATCATGCAAGCCCCTTTCTGATGATAATATTTTGATCCATAAAGGGAGATAAATTGATAATGAAGACCAATTCACCCTAAAAAGATAGTGTAAAAGAAACTGAGGAAACACAAATCATCTTCTTAAATAGATTGTGTAGTTAGTGAGATAGTAAGAAAATACCACACAAGTTCAGCTCAGTACAGTTTCTCAGTCATGTCCGACTCTTTGCAACTCCATGGACCATAGCACACCAGGCCTCCATGTCCATCACCAACTCCTGGAGTTACTCAAACTCATGTCCATTAAGTATTTGATGCCATCCAACCATCTTATCCTCTGTCATCCCCTTCTCCTCCTGCCTTCAATCTTTCCCAGCATCAGGGTCTTTTCAAATGAGTCAGTACTTTGCATCAGGTCAGCAAAGTACTGAAGCTTCAGCTTCAGCGTCGGACCTTCCAATGAATATTCAGGACTGATTTCTTTTAGAATGGACTGGTTGAATCTCCTTGCAGTCCAAGGGACTCTCAAGTGTCTACTCCAACACCACAGTTCAAAAGCATCAATTCTTTGGTACTCAGCTTTCTTTATAGTCCAACTCTCACATACATACATGACGACTGGTAAAACAATAGCCTTGACTAGATGGACCTTTGTTGGCAAAGTAACATCTCTGCTTTTTTTTTTATTTTATGTTTTTAAATATAAATTTATTTATCTTGCTGCTGCTGCTGATAAGTCACTTCAGTCGTGTCCGACTCTATGCGACCCCATAGACGGCAGCCCACCAGGCTCCCCTGTCCCTGGGATTCTCCAGGCAAGAACACTGGAGTGGGTTGCCGTTTCCTTCTCCAATGCATGAAAGTGAAAAGTGAAAGTGAAGTTGCTCAGTCGTGTCCGACCCTTCCTAATTAATTGGAGGTTAATTACTTTACAATATTGTATTGGTTTTGCCATACATCAACATGAATCCACCACAGGTATACACATGTTCCCCATCCTGAACCCCCCTCCCTCCTCCCTTCCCATACCATCCCTCTGGGTCATCTCAGTGCACCATCCCCAAGCATCCAGTATCATGCATCGAACCTGGACTGGTGATTCATTTCATATATGATATTATACATGTTTCAATTCCATTCTCCCAAATCATCCCACCTTCACCTCTCCCACAGAGTCCAAAAGACTGTTCTATACATCTGTGTCTCTTTTGCTGTCTCACATACAAGGTTATCGTTACCATCTTTCTAAATTCCATATATATGCCTTAGTATACTGTATTGGTATTTTTCTTTCTGGCTTACTTCACTCTGTATAATAGGATCTAGTTTCATCGACCTCATTAGAACTGATTCAAATGTATTCTTTTTAATGGCTGAGTAATACTCCATTGTGTATATGTACCACAGCTTTCTTATCCATTCATCTGCTGACGGACATCTAGGTTGCTTCCATGTCCTGGCTATTATAAACAGTGCTGCAATGAACATTGGGGTACATGTGTTTCTTTCACTTCTGGTTTCCTCGCTGTGTATGCCCAGCAGTAGGATTGCTGGGTCATAAGGCAGTTCTGTAGCAATACTCATATCAAATAAAATAGACTTTATAACAAAGGCTGTGAAAAGAGAAAAAGAAGGACACTACATAATGATCAAAGGATCAATCCAAGAAGAAGATATAACAATTATAAATATATATGCACGCAACATAGGAGCACCACAATATGTAAGACAAATGCTAACAAGTATGAAAGGGGAAATTAACAATAACACAATATTAGTGGGAGTCTTTAATACCCCACTCACACCTATGGATAGATCAACTAAAGAGAAAATTAACAAGGAAACACAAACTTTAAATGATACAATAGACCAGTTAGACCTAATTGATATCTATAGGACATTTCACCCCAAAACAATGATCTCTGCTTTTTAATATGCTGTATAGGTTGGTCATAACTTTTCTTCTAAGAATTAAGCGTCTTTTAATTTCATGGCTGCAGTCACCATCTGCAGTGATTTTGGAGCCCAAGAAAATAAAGTCTGTCACTGTTTCTACTGTTTCCCCATCTATTTGCCATGAAGTGTTGGGACCAGATGTCATGATCTTAGTTTTCTGAATGTTGAGCTTTAAGCCAATTTTTTCACTCTCCTCTTTCACTTTCATCAAGAAGCTCTTTAGTTCTTCTTTGCTTTCTGCCATTAGGGTGTTGTCATCTGCATATATGAGGTTATACCAGGCAAAGAGCAGAGAGTATATTTGATTTTAAAGTGGTATATCCTCTGTAGAAGGAAATGGCAACCCATCCCAGTATTCTTGCCTGGAAAATCCCATGGACAGGGTAGTCTCGTGAGATACAACCCATGAGGTCACAATAAATTGGACATGACTCAGCAGCTAACATTAAAACCCAGTCAATATTTGGCTATGGGAACTCCCTAAGTTGTAAAGCTGGAGTTTTGGTAGAATGTGAAGCAAATACTGAAGTTCAGTCCTATCAAAGGGAATTACTCTTATTCTGGCCTGAATCCCTGACAGAGTGTTCCCTTTGGAATAGGGAACATAGATGTTCTCTTAGTGGTTATCTCCATGGTCCCAAAACCTCAAGCTTGTCTCAGATGGTCATTATGCTTATGTGACTGGTAGAAGGAAATGAAGTTTCCCTCTGAAGGGATGTATCTTTTCCTAAATCTCAAATTACTTATAAATATAATTTTTAAAATAAGTATTTAGCAAACAACTATAGATAATGAGTACGTCAAGGCTGTATATTGTCACCCTGCTTATTTAACTTACATGTGGAGTACATCATGAGAAACGCTGGACTGGAAGAAACACAAGCTGGAATCAAGATTGCTGGGAGAAATATCAGTCACCTCAGATATGCAGATGACACCACCCTTATGGCAGAAAGTGAAGAGGAACTAAAAAGCCTCTTGATGAAAGTGAAAGAAGAGTGAAAAAGTTGGCTTAAAGCTCAACATTCAGAAAATGAAGATCATGGCATCCGGTCCCATCACTTCATGGTAAATAGATGGGGAAACAGTGGAAACAGTGTCAGACTTTATTTTTTGGGCTCCAAAATCACTGCAGATGGTGACTGCAGCCATAAAATTAAAAAACGCTTACTCCTTTGAAGGAAAGCTATGATCAACCTAGATAGCATGTTGAAAAGCAGAGACATTACTTTGCCGACTAAAGTCCATCTAGTCAAGGCTATGGTTTTTCCAGTAGTCATGTATGGATGTGAGAGTTGGACTGTGAAGAAGGCTGAGCACCGAAGAATTGATGCTTTGGAACTGTGGTGTTGGAGAAGACTCTTGAGAGTCCCTTGGACTGCAAGGAGATCCAACCAGTCCATTCTGAAGGAGACCAGCCCTGGGATTTCTTTGGAAGGAGTGATGCTAAAGCTGAAACTCCATTACTTTGACCACCTCCTGTGGAGTTGACCCACTGGAAAAGACTTTGATGCTGGGAGAGATTGGGGACAGGAGGATAAGGGGATGACCGAGGATGAGATGGCTGGATGGCATCACTGACTCGATGGATGTGAATCTGAGTGAACTCCGGGAGTTGGTGATGGACAGGGAGGCCTGGTGTGCTGCGATTCATGGGGTTGCAAAGAGTCGGACACGACTGAGCGACTGAACTGAACTGAACTGACAGATAATGAGGTATAAAAAGAATCTAGACGGTATTAACCATAATCAACAGAAACAGCATACAGCAAAAATAGACCTCTGCCCTCCAGTTATTAGAAAGAAGAAAAATTATTTTTCCTGTTAGTGGAAGTAAAGGCTAAGCTTAAAAATTTCAATAAAATCTCAAAACTATAAAATGTGATATAATTATGCAAAAAAAGCCCCCTGAAGTTATAACAACTTAAATCTGACTTGACATTAAGGGCTCAAAAAATAGGTTTACAAGCCAATTATGTATGTTTGATATATTCTGAACTGTAGGGTAGGTCATTAGACACTATACTGAATTAATGTAGAGAGAATATAGAAATATAGAAAACTCAGAAAATAGTAAGAGAGCTAGAAGAGTTGACTAGAGGATTTAACAAGTTTAATCTGAGTCCCCTACATGGTCTAGTGGTTAGGATTCCTGGTTTTCACCTATGCCGCCCGGGTTTGACTCCTAATGTGGGAACCCCAACCAATGGGCTTCGCTCATACCTCAGTTGGTAAAGAATCTGCCTGCAGTGAAGGAGGAGTTCTATTCCTGGGTCAGGAAGATCCCCTGGAGAAGGAAATGACAACCCACTCCAAGATTCTTGCCTGGAGAATCCCATGAACAGAGGAGCCTGGCAGGCTAGAGTCCATGGTCCATGGGTTGGCAACATTCGAACATGACTTAATAGCAACCAACCAACCAACCTGAGTCCTGGAAGAAGAGAGAGAAAATTATGAAGGGACAATTTTGAAGGGAAAATGACTGAAAATGTCTAAGAACCAGTGAAATATATTGATCCATTGCTTTAAGAACCTCAAAAAATCACAAGATAAGCAAGCATTTTAAAAAATGTACACTTAGACACTTAATAGTGACATTCTGGAAAAATTGACAATGTGGTATTGGCTAAACTTACCATGGTAAGCAAATGAAGCTGAAAATGTAGATGCATAGTTATAATTCTAGAAAAAGATTATAAAATATTGTGGAAAACAACCATAATATAAGGGCAATGATACCTTTCAAATATGTATATCTATATCTGGTAATTATTGCAGTGGAAACTTGGGAGCTTAAGCTCATTAATCATTATTAATACTTATACATTTTATGTTTTTCAAAAATAATTACATTCCCATAGTTTAATTTAAAAATGAAGGTTAATAAACAATGCCCAGTGCTGTTAAGAGAACAGTAAATTAGGTACTTTCATACTCTACTGTTGGGATTATATCTTAAAGTAAACTCAGTTTTGGGAAATTAGATTGTATGCTTCAGAAACTATGAAAATAGCCATGATCATTGATGTGGTGATTTAATGTCTGGTTATTTATCCTAAGGAAATACAAATTTGCAGGAAGATTTTATGCATTGCATAGAGATGCTCAGTACACAAATCCTTTGCCTAGAACACTCTTCACTGGGCACCCTTCAGGTCTCTGTTGAAATGTCATCCTCAGCATGATTTTCTCTTAATATCCAGTTGCACTTGCTACTCTTTCCCAGTCCTTCTATGATGCACTATATCACAGTTATAATTATGTGGGTTTCTCATCTTTATCTGCATAATTGGCATCTTCTCCTTTCTCTATATTTTAAGCTCTTTGAGACTTAAATTTGAATAAGACCTAAAGCAATTGAGGAAGTGAATTGTGCTTATGTCTGGGGAAAGAATTTTAAGTGTTGGAAACATCAAGTATGAATGCAAGCATGTGCCTGGCATGTGTGGGAAAGAGCAAGGAGAGCAGTATGGGGAGATTGACAAGGGGAAACAGGGGAGATGAATTAAAGTATCCATTAGCAGAGTTTTTGCTTCCTTTGTATATTTCTCCTTTCTTTTAGTTTTCACTTTTTTCTTAATTATAATTGTTAAGGGGTTTAGTAGTATTTAAAGTGTATCTTAGATTTTTTTTAATGGTTTTCTATTTTTAAATTTTCTTCTTATATATTAATTCCTTTGCCTGGTTTTACACTGGTATTTTAAATTTTTGGCCAGCTTTTCAAGTTAACTTCATTTACTTTCATACCTTTGCCTGTAAAGAATTAATGAAAATGAATGAGTTATAGTTTATAAGGTTTCCCCTCCCCTACTTTTTTGGCCATGTGACACAGCTTATGGGATCTTAGCTCCCCAGCCAGGGACTGAACCTGAGTCCATGGCAGTGACAGCACCAACTCCTAACCCCTGGACTACCTGGGAATTCTCTCTTTCAATATAATTTTGATTGAATTATCAAGTTGTTGCATTTAGTGTTCTGTTTTTGTCATTTTTACCCTAGATTTATTTGCAGTTATTTTTAACCGTGAATTTTTCTACTTATACAATAACAATATGTTTATGGTACAAGAGTGGAAGAAAATCCAGAAAGAAGAAAGAATAAAGTAAATAACAATCCCATCCATCATCTCCTCATTCAAATATATACATAGTTGTTTTCTTTAAATTTGGGATATGGGTTATTTATAGTTTTATATCCTCATTTTTTTTTCTGTTGGGATGAACAATTTTTAGACATTATAGCTATTTTTTATAAGAAAATACATTTTGTGTGTGTGTCAAAGAAACACAAAGGACATGAATGTAAAAGCCATTCTTCCTGATTCCCAGTGTTCTCCGCCTGCACTAGTTGGAGCCAGTCGCTGTACCAGTTTGCTTTGTCTTTGGAGAGGTCTGCAGTTCAATTCAGTCACACAGCCATTTCTGACTCTGCGACCTCATGGACAGCAGCACGCCAGGCCTCTCTGTCCATCACCAACTCCCAGAGTTTGCTCAAACTCATGTCCATTGAGTCGGTGATGCCATCCAGCCATCTCATCCTCTGTCATCCCCTTCTTTTCCTGCCTTCAGTCTTTCCCAGCATCAGGGTCTTTGGAGAGATATTCCATTTCAAAAATGAACGTGTGTTTTTCTCTTCTTTATGGTCAGAATATCTGCTCTTTCTTTTGTTGCTTGTGATGATAATTGTGTCATTGTTTTTCATCACAGATGTTATTAGAAATTCTTCCTAGATTCTAGCAATGGACTGTTGATTCTTGTTTTAAGTATTTAGTTTCATTTTGTAACTTTTCCAGAGGTATTTTGATGATAAGTTTTGAGACCCTGAAGTAAGGACTTTTATTCAAAACCTTGTTTACCAGAATAATCATATTTTTCTCTAGTTTTCATTTTTGGTTATTTTTGGTTTGAAAGTGAAAATGTTAGTCATTTAGTCATGTCCAACTCTTTGTGACCCCACAGATTGTAGTCTGCCAGGCTTCTCTGTCTATGGGATTCTCAAGGCAAGAATACTGGAGTGGGTAGCTACTTCCTTCTGCATGGGATCTTCCCAACCCAGGGATCAAACCCAGGTCTCCAACACTGAGCCACCGGGGAAGCCCATTGGTGCTAAATCATATTTTCTTTTTTTACTTATATTTTACTGTAAGCCACCATACATTCTTTTTGGAAAGAGATGTACTATAAATCAACTGATATATAAATAACATTTTATTATTGTGCTACAATAAGATGATCACTAAGTGTCCTCTACCAAGAAATTGGAAAATCAAGTCTTGGTATAAATAAATGCTGTATCAATGTATTTTTATTGACTTGAAAATTTGACATTTTTCTGAGTGAGAAAGAGCAGATCACATAGTACTGTGTATACTGACATGACTTTAATTAGGAGCTGTTTATATTGATTTGTATATGCCCATATCTATATATGCCTGACCTATATATTCCCTATCTATGTATCCCCAATTTATCTGTACCCATATCTACATATCGTTGATCTATATATGCCCACATCAATGTATGCACAGAAAGAGATCTTGAAGAGAGTTTGCCAAACGATGATGATTTGTGGTGGTGCATCTTAAGTGGATGTTATAATCTCTAATTTATACTTCTGTTGGCTTTTTGAATTCTTAATCATGTATGTAGAATTTTTATCAAAAGTAATATTTTCCTAAAAGAGACCTGCCATTTTTTTCTTTAAATAATTCTTATGTTTAGAATGCCACAGTTTAAAACTTGGTCGACTTGTTTACATATAACTTGTAAAACTTCACCTTGATTCACCTTTAACTTCAAAACTAACACAAGGTGACACAGTAGAGTTTTGAATATTATTCAACTAGCTATAAATTCTGTTTCCATACAACACATAAAAGTTTGAAACTTATTTTATATGTTTCATTTAGCTACCAACAGGTTATTTTATCCTAATTTCTTGTCAGTTGGTGTTTCAGAAGCATTTCTAAACAGAAATCTTGCTAAGAAATATAGAAATCATGTTTACCTTTTAGTGACATCATATCTTGAAAAACTAAATTCTCTACACTAAAATAATAAAACTTTGTTATTTGTTCATAATACGTATCTTTGCTCTGCTGTGCAAAGGACAAGAAAGTCACAAAGCGTCCATGTAGAAGTTGGTTGTTAAATATTCAAGCTCAGTTTACCAGGTTCTTTATTATACCACCAGAAGTTTTCTGTAATGAAGAGCTACTTGTAACATCAAAGCACAGGAAGCATTATCTCTTCTCCCATAGCCCATGACCTAAAAGCTTTTCTTTTTATCTTTATATGAAAGAGAAACATGCTTTTCAAAAAAGCCTCACATTTGTGGACATTGTATGCATCCTGTAAAGTAGACTCTGGATGTAGTCTATGATGTATGCCTTTGTCCAAGTATTTTGTTTTTTCAACATTGTGCTTTTTATTATTTTCTTGGGGAACCAGAAAAAAAGAATTTTGTTTTAAACTAATTCTTGAGAGAGAAAATGGTTTCTAACTAGCAACATAGGGTTGTTTCTTTCTTTTTTTTTTTTTCCCCAGTAAAATCTGAAGATATGAAAAAGTGGCACTGGTACTTGTTGGATCCTTCTTTTGTATTCTTTTAGAAAATAATAGAAGCATATTTCATCAGTCCATAGAGATAGTTTTTGGAATCCAAAATTTGAATAGGTATTTCTAAAAACATATATTACAACCAATTGGGACACCCATAATTGAGCCAGTAGCCCCTGAAAGGTGAAGAGGAATGTCAGTGCTCCTGCTTCCCTTTCATTTTATATTAAATACAGAGTATTTCAGGGAAAACAAAGATGGGAATAATATACAACTGGAACACAGGAAGAGGGGCCTTGTCTAAAGAAATTATCTAAAAATTTTCCTTTTACTTGATTTTAATTGTATCTTGCCATAGTCATACATATGGGTTTGCCAGGTGGTGCTAGTGGTAAAGAACCCGCCTGCAATGCAGGAGACACAGGAGACCAGGATTCTATTCCTGAGTAGGGAAGATCATTTTGAGGAGGGCATGGCAACCCACTCCGGTATTCTTGCCTGGAGAATACCCATGGACAGAGGAGCCTGGTGGGCAAGCAAAGAGTTAGACATGACTGAAGCAACTTAGCAGGCATGCATGCACAAATGAGTGAGTGAGTGAGTGAGTGAAGTCGCTCAGTCGTGTCCGACTCTTTGCGACCCCATGGACTGTAGCCCACCAGGCTCCTCTGTCCATGGGATTCTCCAGGCAAGAATACTGGAGTGGGTTGCCATTTCCTTCTCCAGGGGATCTTCCCAACCCAAGGATTGAACCCAGGTCTCCCGCATTGCAGTCAGACGCTTTAACCTCTGAGCCACCAGGGAAGCCCGCATGCACAAATAGAGACTGTTTAATGATATTATGTCTGTTTGTATGGAGACATACAATGGTAGGGCTTCCCTGGTGGCTCAGATGGTAAAGAATCTGCCTGCAGTGCAGGAGACCCAGATTTGATCCCTGGGTTGGGAAGATCCCCTGGAAAAGGAAATGGCAACCCACTATAGTATTCTTGCCTGGAAAATCATGGACAAAGGAGCCTGGTGGGCTACAGTCCATGGGGTCACAATGATTTGGACACAACTGAGTGACTAACACTACCATACAATGGTAAGATATTTGTAAGTGTTTTTAATAGTCATTTCACATGATTGCATGAAGAAAATGCTCGAACTTGTATAAATACCTCTGACTTTTTATGTGAAAAATCCAAACTCCAATATTTGGTTGTTTTAGAATCATTAGAATTAGAAGAAAAGTTGTTGGGGGAAGAGGTAATTAGAAAAGCAGAAGTGAACCAAATCGGGTTCTTGGATTCATACTTGGCTTTTTTTGGTAAGATGTTGAGTTAGAAAAATGATAGATATGCTCTGGACTATTCCAAAAGATTACAAGTTGTTCAGGTGTGAGGTTACCATCATGTTAGATAGAAGGCTAGCAGGTTGAGATGCTGGTGCCAGGAAAGGTAGGCTAAGGTTATATACCTCATTCAGGAAAGCATTTGGATTACTGATCTATGCCATTGTTGGACTTGTCAGAAATCCCTGCCAAGTAGAGGAATAAAGTTTCTTTAATTCTCTTTACCTAGCCAGTGTTTGATCCATCTTCATTCTTATATTTACACTATTCATTTGATCATGCACTCTGTGCTGGGTACTGGATACAGTAAAATGAGACTAAGATTCCTACCATGCAACAGCTTACAATTTTTAGCTTGGATTATAGATAGTGAAGCATAAAGTCCTTAAGCTGCGGTACTTGATGGTACAAAACACTTTTCTTTTTTAAAAAGATTTATTTATTTTAATTGGTGGCTAATTACTTTACAATATTGTAGTGGTTTTTGCCATACATTGACATGAATCAGCCATGGGTGTACATGTGTTCCCCATCCTGAACCCCCCTCGCACCTCCCTCCCTATTCCACCCCTCAGGGTCATCCCAATGCACCAGGCCTGAGCACCGTGTCTGGTGCATCAAACCTGGACTGGCAATCTATTTCACATATGATAATATATGTATTTCAATGCTATTCTCTCAAATCATCCCACCCTCACTTTCTCCCACAGAGTCCAAAAGACTGTTCTATACATCTATGTCTCTTTTGCTGTCTCGTATATAGGGTTATCATTACCATCTTTCTAAATTCCATATATATGCATTAGTATACTGTATTGGTGTTTTTCTTTCTGACTTACGTCACTCTGTATAATAGGCTCCAGTTTCATCCACCTCACTATAACTGATTCAAATGTATTCTTTTTAATGGCTGATTAATTTTCCATTGTGGATATGTACCAAAGTTTTCTTATCCATTCATCTGCTGATGGACATCTAGGTTGCTTCCATGTCCTGGCTATTATAAACAGTGCTGCCATGAACACTGGAGTACACGTGTCTCTTTCAATTCTGGTTTCCTCAGTGTGTATGCCCAGCAGTGGGATTGCTGGGTCATATGGCAGTTCTATTTCCAGTTTTTTAAGGAATCTCCACACTGTTCTCCTTCGTGGCTGTACTAGTTTGCATTCCCACCAACAGCATTTATCGTTTGTAGATTTTTGGATAGCAGCCCTTCTGACCACCATGAGACGGTACCTCACTGTGGCAAAATACTTTTCTTATAATGAGTTTCCTTGATTTTTGCTTACAAATTCATAGCTCCACCTGGTTTTTCAACCAGTGCTATGTCATTTCATGAAAAGAACATAAAATCCAGTGGCCCCCTGAGGCCTTATGCCTGAGGCCTGCTGTGGACCTGCTCTGGGAGTTGAGCTAAAATTTCTGGGGCTCAGACCCTGTCTGGGTTTCAGTTTGCTCATCTTTAAAATGAATGAATTGGAGTTATTATTCAGTCACTCAGTTGAGTCTGACTGTTTGCAACCCCATGGACTGCAGTATGTCAGGCCTCCCTGTCCATCACTCTCCTGGAGTTTGCTCATTGAGTCAGTGATGCCATCCAACCTTCTCATCCTCTGTTGCCCCCTTCTTTTCCTGTCCTCAATCTTTCCCAGCATCAGGGATTTTCCAGAGAGTTGGCTCTTTGCATCAAGTGGCCAAAGTATTGGAGTTTCAGCTTCAGCATTAGTGCTTCCAAAGAATATTTAGGGTTGGTTTTCTAAGGCATTGACTGATTTGATCTCCTTACTCTCCAAGGGACTCTCAAGAGTCTTCTCCAGCACTGCAGTTCGAAAGCATCAATCCTTCAGTGTTCAGCCTTCTTTATGGTCCAGCTTTCACATCCACACATGACTACTGGAAAAAAACAGCTCTGACTATATGGACCTTTGTCAGCAAAGTGATGTTTCTGCTTTTTAACGGACTATCTAGGTTGATCATAGCTTTTCTTTCAAAGAGCAAGCATCTTTTGATTTTCATGGGTGCAGTCACCACCCACAGTGATTTTGGAGCCCAAAGAAAATAAAGTTTGCCGCTGTTTCCATTGTTTCCCCATCTTTGTCATGAAGTGATGGGACCAGATGCCATGATCTTAATTTTTTAAATGTTGAGTTTACAGTCAGCTTTTTCACTCTCCTCTTTCACCTTCATCAAGAGGCTATTTAGTTCCTCTTTGCTTTTTGCCATTAGGGTGATATCATTTGCATATTTGATGTTACTGGTATTTCTCCCAGCAATGTTGATTCCAGCTTCCAATGCTTCATTTAGCCCAGCATTTCCCATGATGTACTCTGCATATAAGTTAAATAAGCAGGGTGACAACATAAGCCCTTCACATTTGCTCATCTTTAAAATGAATGAGTTGGAATAATACATCACTAAGCCTAGTTTCAACTTTTACAGACTCTCAACTCCATAAAAGTCAAGTCACTCAGTCCAGCTCTTTGTGACCCCATGGACTGTAGCCTACCAGTCTCTTCTGTCCATGGGATTTTTCTAGGCAAGAGTAGTGGAGTGGATTGCCATTTCTTTCACCCTCCACTCTATATTTACCCAGTAAAATAAAACAAAAGCAAAATTTAAATTCCTCATTGAGCTAAGAAAACAAATAACTTGTCTAATAATTTTGACTGTGATAAAGTGTCTGAGAAAAATTGATTAGGACTGAAACTTAACCATTGGCTCACCAATCCCTCTAATGTACTAAACACAGCTAAATGTTTTTACATGTTTGTACTTTTTAATGTTCTAAATCCTTTGACCTCTCTTGTGCACAAGCTTTCCTCTAGTCCTAAATCAGCTTGCTATGACTCATAATCAGGGAGAGGTGATTAGGACAGAATATGTGAAAACTAGAATATAGAGTGTTATTGATGGTGCTATTCTGAGGAAAGCAAAACCAAAATATATTTTAGAGGCCAAGAAGCCCTTGTGTATCAGGTTGTGGGTATGAATGAGGCTGCCTCTGCTACCCAGGTGATTAGTATAGTATCAGAGTGGAAGATCACTCATGTTTATTTGTGATGAGTGGTTTTACTGAGGACAACCTAGAAATCTCCTTCGCTCCTCTGCTTCTCTATGGCCCTGCTGCCACCAAATTATGTGTCAAGGGCATTAGAGAAAATATCCCATATGCTATGTGCTTCTGCATTAACTTTACAAAGAAAATTGATGGAATATGAATAAATACCAGTAAAGGAACTATAAACCAGGTATAAAACTAAGACACTTTAAATTTCATCTCAGGATGCCTAAGTATGCATATACATATAACGATATAATGTATATAATTATGTATACATAAAGTTTTATACCTGGTTTATAGTTCCTTTACTGGTATTTATTCATATTCCTGGAGAAGGCCATGGCACCCCATTCCAGTACTCTTGCCTGGAAAATTCCATGGACGGAGGAGCCTGGTAGGCTGCAGTCCATGGGGTCGCGAAGAGTCGGACACAACTGAAGCGACTTCACTTTCACTTTTCACTTTCATGCATTGGAGAAGGCAATGGCAACCCACTCCAGTGTTCTTGCCTGGAGAATCCCAGGGACGGGGGAGCCTGGTGGGCTGCCGTCTCTGGGGTCGCACAGAGTCGGACGCAACTGAAGCGACTTAGCAGCAGTAGCAATATGTAGTATATAAATACAAAATACTGTTGGGAGCCTTAACCATGGTGTTATCAATTTCTCTGGTTTATAAAACACTTTTACTTGTTATATTTGTATATATTTTGTTACATATATATATCATATACATACAAGTATTGTATGTATCAGGGAGATAGTGAAGGACAGGAAAGTATGGCATGCTGTGTTCATGGGATTACAAAGAGTCAATATGACTTAATGACTGAAAAACAATAGCAATACATATGTATTATTTTGTTAAGTGTGTGTGTGTGTGTGTGTGTGTGTATAGAGAGAGAGAGACAGAATCTTGTTCTACTCATTCACAGTAATGTTGCACTCAGGAGGGTCACTTAATGGATTAGGGCAAATAGAGCTTTATATTCTGAAAGGCTAGGTACACTTTCTATTTTATTCCATGCACTATCTTTTTATTGCTCGAGCACTGGAAGAATTTATTTTGTTAACAAGCTCTATCTAACTGCTAGAAATTCTGACTGTAATGGGCTTCCCAGGTGGTGCTACTAGTGGTAAAGAACCCGACTGCCAATGCCAGAGACATAAGAAACACAGGTTTGATCTTTGGGTCCAGAAGATCCCCTGGAGGAAAGCATGGCAACCCATTCCAGTGTTCTTGCATGGAGAATCCCAGGATAGAAGAGCCTGGCAGGCTATAGCCCATGGGATTGCAAAGAGTTGGACATGACTGAAGCAATTTAACATTCATGCATGCAAACTGACTATGATAGGTTTTATACTAGACTTCTTATGTGGAATGAATGCTAAACAACAATGATATGCATCATATAGTTCACAGTATTTTAATAAGTCTTTGATGAGGAATATAGTAAAATTTAGAAAGCAACATTGTACCATCACTTCAAACATATAATTACTTATTTTTGGGCTTCCCTTGTGGCTCAGCCAGTAAAGAATCTGCCTGCAATGTGGGAGACCTGGGTTTGATCCCTGGGTTGGGAAGATTCCCCTGCAGAAGGGAAAGGCTACTCTCTCCAGTATTCTGGCCTGGAGAATTCCATGGACTATATAGTCCATGAGGTTGCAAAGAGTCTGACAAGACTGAGCGACTTTCACTTTCACTTAACATCTAAAAGATGATGCTGTTAACGTGCTGCACTCAATATGCCAGCAAATTTGGAAAACTCAGCAGTGGCCATAGGACTGGAAAAGGTCAGTTTTCATCCTGATCCCAAAGAAAGGCAATGTCAAAGAATATTCAAACTACCACACAATTGCATTTATCTTACATGCTAGCAAGGTAATAATGCTCAAAATTCTCCAAGCCAGGCTTCAACAGTATGTGAACTATGAAATTCCAGATGTTCAAGGTGGATTTAGAAAAGGCATAGGAACCAAAGATCAAATTTCCAACATCCACTGAATCATTGAAAAAGCAAGAGAGTTTCAGAAAAACATCTACTTCTGCTTTATTGACTATGCCAAAGCCTTTGACTGTGTGGATCACAACAAACTGTGGAAAATTCTGAAAGAGATGGAAATACCAGACCACCTGACCTTCCTTTTGAGAAATGTGTATGTAGGTCAAGAAGCAACAGTTAGAACTGGACATGGAACAATGGACTGGTTCCAAATAGGGAAAGGAGTAAACAAGTCTGTATATTGTCACCCTGCTTATTTAACTTATATGCAGAGTACATCATGAGAAATGCCAGGCTGGATGAATCACAAGCTGGAATCAAGACTGCTGGGAGAAATATTAATAACCTCAGATACACAGATGATACCACCCTTATTGCAGAAAGTGAAGAGGAACTAAAGAACCTCTTGATGAAAGTGAAAGAGGAGAGTGAAAAGTTGGCTTAAACCTCAACATTCAGAAAACTAAGATCATGGCATCTGGTCCCGTTACTTCATGGCAAATAGATGGGGAAACAATGGAAACAGCAGGAGACTTTATAATTTTTTGGACCCCAAAATCACTGCAGATGGTAACTGCAGTCATGAAATTAAAAGACCTTTACTCCTTGGAAGAAAAGCCATGGCCAACCCAGACAGCCCATTAAAAAGCAGAGATCTTACTTTGCCAGCAAAGGTCCATCTAATCAAGGCTATGGTTTTTCCAGTAGTCATGTATGAATGTGAGAGTTGGACAACAAATAAAGCTGAGCACGGAAGAATGTTGTTTTTAAATTGTGGTGTTGGAGAAGACTTGTCAGTCCCTTGGACTGCAAGGAGATCAAAGCAGTCAATCCTAAAGGAAATCAGTCCTGAATATTCATTGCAAGGACTGATTCTCAAGTTGAAGCTGTAATACTTTGGCCACTTGATGTGAAGAACTAACTCATTGGAAAAGACTCTGATACTGTGAGAGACTGAAGGCAGGAGGAGAAGGGGACAACAGAGGATGAGATGGTTTGGATGGTGTCACCACTCTCGAAGTCGGTGATGGTCAGGTCGGTGATGGACGGCAAAGCCTGTTGTACTGTGGTCCATGGGGTCTCAGTCGGACACAACTACGCTACTGAACTGAATGGTTAAAAAGAAGATTCTCAGTGATAAATAAAAACATAAAAAGAAATTATTTCATTTAAAAATAGGTTCCCTGTTGCCCTTATCTCCTTTTTTTCAAAGTATTTTTTGTATACATTTTTTATCCTGTAGAACTTGCATTTTCTCCATTTATATCTATCAAAATTCAGCTGTATAAATTTCTAACATTGCCGTAGCTCTCTAAAAGAAAAAAAATGTAAAAGAAATGCACACCTTATCAGTAAAAAGGCTGTTTACAGATTTTAGGAATGCTCAGTCTAGAAAACATCTATTTCTGCTTTATTGACTATGCCAAAGCCTTTGACTGTGTGGATCACAATAAACTGTGGAAAATTCTGAAAGAGATGGGAATACCAGACCACCTAACCTGCCTCTTGAGAAATTTGTATGCAGGCTAGGAAGCAACAGTTAGAACTGGACATGGAACAACAGACTAGTTCCAAATAGGAAAAGGAGTACATCAAGGCTGTATTTTGTCACCCTGCTTATTTAACTTATATGCAGAGTACATCATGAGAAACGCTAGACTGGAAGAAACACAAGCTGGAATCAAGATTGCCAGGAGAAATATCAATCACCTCAGATATGCAGGTGACACCACCCTTATGTCAGAAAGTGAAGAGGAACTCAAAAGCCTCTTGATGAAAGTGAAAGAGGAGAGTGAAAAAGTTGGCTTAAAGCTCAACATTCAGAAAACAAAAGATCATGGTATCCAGTCCCATCACTCCATGGGAAATAGATGGAGAAACAGTGGAAACAGTGTCAGACTTTATTTTTTTGGGCTCCAAAATCACTGCAGATGGTGACTGCAGCCATGAAATTAAAGGACGCTTACTCCTTGGAAGAAAAGTTATGACCAACGTAGATAGCATATTCAAAAGTGGAGACATTACTTTGCTGACTAAGGTCCGCCTGGTCAAGGCTATGGTTTTTCCAGTAGTCACGTATGGATGTGAGAGTTGGACTGTGAAGAAGGCTGAGCGCCAAAGAATTGATGCTTTTGAACTGTGGTGTTGGAGACTCTTGAGAGTCCCTTGGACTGCAAGGAGATCCAACCAGTCCATTCTGAAGGAGATCAGCCCTGGGATTTCTTTGGAAGGAATGATGCTAAAGCTGAAACTCCAGTACTTTGGCCATCTCATGAGAAGAGTTGACTCATTGGAAAAGACTTTGATACTGGGAGGGATTGGGGACAGGATAAGAAGGGGACGACCGAGGATGAGATGGCTGGATGGCATCACTGACTCGATGGACATGAGTCTGAGTGAACTCCGGGAGTTGGTGATGGACAGGGAGGCCTGGCATGCTGCGATTCATGGGGTCGCAAAGAGTCGGACACGACTGAGCAACTGAACTGAACTGAGTCTAGTTATATTATCTTGTGTCCCCCTAGTTTTCATCAAAAACAGCAATTTATTAAAATTACTTAATTAGTAAGTACTTTTTTTTTTACTAGTTTGTACACACTGCTAGCCCTTCAGCCATGTTAATATCTTAACATCTGCCAAAGTTGGCTTCATCTGTGAAGTATTTTTGTGTCCTGAAACAAAGTTCAAGAGACTAAAATCCTTGTGTACTTACAATGAACCAATAATGGTGCATATCTTTCCATTAATTGATGTATTAGTCAGACCTCAAGACTGTGAGGAAAATCTGAGAAAATGTTGCCCAGGAGTAAATAGATTCTAATTTATGCTGAAAATTTTAAAATGCATACTGTTTTGCATGAAAGTACAAATGTGAGTAAATTATGTATGGTGACTACTCATTGCTTAAACCCTTTTGAAAAAAAGAAAAATATTTTTGTTTACATCTCACTAGTATGCCAACATTTGGTTAGTTATGTTTACTCCTATTTGTCACAGGTAGATTGCGTGGGACATCAGACAGTTCATTATAGAGACAAGTATGCTCTATTCACAAAGTTAGATGACAGAACAAGTCATGTTGTGTATTGTAATTTCTGTGCTACTGTACATCTTCAGGCTGTCTGGGGTAAGATACTAAGCATTGCATTGTGGCTGTCAGAATGCTTCATGGATGGTAATTAAATAAAGGATGTGTTATTGGTTTGTAGAGTTAAACTAGTATCAGATATATTCTAGAAATCTCTTCTAGAAAGCTTCTACTTTGAACATTAAGTTTTGGGAAAAGTATATTTGCATTTGTTGACTAATCTTTTATTAAAAGCTCATTTTCTAGGATGTTCACTGAAATTATCCACTTCTATTTTCTTGTGATAAGTCGATGTCCCTCTTTATAGCTGTCTGGTCAGTTACTATATTCAAAACACAACAAAAAACTTTGAAGCGTAAATAGAAAGACCAAAAGCAGAAGGATTAAAAAGAAGTATATTTGTTTAATTTTTGTCATTTTTCAGAAAATTTTCTCTGGAATTTAATATTATAATTTAATATCTAATTGCACAAATACTTCAGTAGGAAATGGATACTTTTTCTTTTATATTTACTTATGAGTATAACTTTTTATAGTTATTAGCTGTATCATTGGTAAAATCATACTACAGAACAGCACTGATGTCAACAAACTGTGTTACAAAGTGCAAAGGTCAAATCCTGTGTGTACCTGGTTTTGTAATTAAAACTTTACTGGTATTCAGGCCATTGTTTATGTATTGTCTATAGCTGCTTTCTGGTTACTATGGTCAAGCTGAATGGTTGTTACTGAGAGTTTATAGGCCCATAATGTCTAAGTTATTTTGTATCTGGTTCTTTACAGAAAAGTTTATTGACCCCTGTACTAGTATGTGGATTTGCTAATTTGTAAGGGAACACACAAGCTTTTTGTTTGTTTTTGTAGTATGTGATATGAGAAAGAATAAAATTGTTTATTATTTCAGGTGATTTTTTTTTTGGTGAAGTATATTTGCATTATTGCTTAAAATTTTTTAAAGTCTTAGCAATGTCCTGTTAGAAAGAGATTCAGCTTGGATGCATATCGGAGCAGTGTACACTGCCAGGTGGATAGTTGGTAAGTTGGTATCTCTTCAAAGATAAAATATTTTCTAAAGCATGCTGTGAGATTGGCATAGAAGGGAAACTGGAAACAGGGTTCAGGTGAATCAGTGAACTGTCGTCTAACCATGCAGCTATGATCTGCCTGTAACTGTGTGAATTGAGGTTAGTCTGCAGCCCCTATCAGCTTATTCTTGGCGAGGCTCCCAAACCTCTAACTGTATCATGGCTGTGGCTTCATTCTCTACAGCAGATTATTCCCATGGCTGTCTCTGGGCCAATTTTTTTTTTTTTTAATCTGTCACGTTTACTTCTCTAAAAAAAAGGGAAAGAAACTTGTTAAAAAAATAAAAAAGTATATGTGCTAAGTTATTTTTAAATTTTTTGTATCTTCATTTAGTCGTTAAATAGCTGTTTATGTATGTGTGTGCTTGAGTTTACACATGCCTGATTAACAAAAACTAGTAGAATTGTGAAATAAGGTACTGTGTTCCAAAATAGAGCTTTTCTGTAAAACATCCAGCAGAAGGATAATAGATAATGACGCAATGGTTAACAGTATTATTTTCAAAAATTGAAAAGGAATCATCACTAGGAACTAGTTTGGCATTTTTCTATATGACATCCTATTTAGGGCTCTGAATCTCAGCTATGCAATTCTGTGAATTTGAATCCAACAGAGAATATGTAGCTTTCATACAGTTTTCTTCAATTATAAGAAATATAATCATTGCAATGGGATGCCTCAAGCCTGGGTCAGTTAAATCATTTCTGAAGATAGCAGGTGCTCTCCAGGGATATTCACAATGGGGAAGGTACCTGTTGTTCATTGCATCACAGTATCACCCACCCAAATAGATTTAGTACAGGTCACTGTGTTAATGAATCAGTTAGGAAGAGGAATATGAAAATGTTGCAATTTAACAAATGCACTAAAATATAAGTACAGAAAAATATTTTTAAAGGCTAAGCCATTTAGGTTTTAAATACTTAGATTTTCTCTCAGTGTTAATCCTGACAAGTAACTAAATGAATATAAAAATAAAGATATAAGTATTTATAATAAAATATAATTGTCTGACAAAAATACCCATTTTATTTTGAGCTAAACAAAAGAGCATTTTCAGATTCAGTGTATTATAATGTTAGTTTATATCAGATCTTGGGAGGAAGTAATGTATTTTATTCTTATTATCTGTTGTCTCAAGATATAAGATTCCTATAATTCTGAATTCTAATTATATGTAGTAGAATATTAAAGATTTAGAACATAAGTCAAAGTTTCAACTTTGGAATACAG
>SJYQ01002196.1:628452-669283 GCA_006410935.1 Redunca redunca
GGTAACTATGTTTTTCACAGTTTAACTCATTATATCCATTTTTCTAAGTAACTACATGTTATTTTCATCTGTATCACAATATTTAATAAATATGTAACTACAACACATTGCAGTTGAAAGTGTCTGTGTGTGTGAATAGATGAAATTGTCCAGGAAATGGTGGCAAGACACTGGGAATAGTTATATCTAAAGGCCAGATAGAGTGCATTAATTTGAAGGTATTCTTGCCTGGAGAGGTCCATGAGCAGAGAAGTGTGGTGGGTTACAGTCTGTGGGTTCACAAAGAGTCAGACATGACTGAGCAACTAACACTCATTTTCTTCACTTTTCTAAAGGCTAACAATGTATTGGACTTTGGGGACTCAACAGTGAACAAGAAGGTGGTTCTATACCCTTAGAGCTGATAGTCTAACAATAAATAATATAATTTAAAAAGTAATCAATGGTAAAAATAACTACTATAGCCAATGGTTTTTAGCAAAAAATGGCAACTCCTAACCTAATGTTGAGAATATAGAAAAAACTTTTTTCCAGAGGAAATTTAAATTGAGAACCAAGATGAAGATACTAAATTGCCAAAAATTTGCCAGGATAGGAAGAATGACTTTTTTAGGTAGAGAGACACTAACACAAAGAGCTGGAAGATTGTGTGTCATTGAGGAAGCAAAAGACTTGTCAATATGGCCAAAAAAAGGAAAGAGGAGTTTGAAAAAATGAGGAAGAAGGAATGCCCAGAGATAAGGACAACAATGACACTATGTTTATAGGAGAATCTAGAATAAAAGAAAATGTTATTGACTGCAGTCAATGCTTCTGAGGAACAATAATATTACTGAATGTTTTTTGACATGTAAAGTGAAAGTTAAAGTTGCTCAGTTGTGTCCTACTCTTTGCAACTCCTCTTGGAATTCTCCAGGCCAGAATACTAGAGTGGATAGCTGTTCCATTGTCCAGGGGATCTTCCCAATGCAGGAATTGAACCTAGGTCTCCCACATTTCAGGCAGATTCTTTACCAGCTGAGCTGCCAGAAAAGTCCATTAACATGTAAGATAGATACTATTATTCTTAATCAAAATAATTGCAGACTAATGTTGGGAATAGAAGTCACACTACAGTAGACAGATGAGTGAGTGGATATCAGGGAAGTGGAGACATTGAATGGAGACACCTATTATAGAAGTCTACCTAACCCATTTATTATTGGCTTACTGAGAACATTGAGATGGCTTTTAGAGTTCAAGGTGCCTTGAAATTTGAACATCAGTGATACTACAATGTAAACAATGGAAACCAGGAGACAAGGGATGATAGCTTGAAGACATTGAAAAAATTACTAATAGCCTAGAATTCCATTAGAAGGGAAAAAAAAGTCCTTTCAGAATAAAAGTGAAATGAAGTTATTTTTAATCAAGCAGATCTTCATCATTAGCAGATTCATATTATAAGAAATACCAAAGGACACTCATGAGGCAAAACTAAAATGATCTCAGATGAAAATTTATAAAAGTTATCTGAAGCTCAGGATGAGACTTTCTACAGGGACAATTTACCTTTGCTTCTGTCAGACAGAGAAACTGGCCATCTGAGATTCCCTTAATTGAAGTTCAGGGATCAAGATGAGTTAAAGTTGAGCAGCAATCACTGAGGGGCTTCCCCGATGGCTCAGCAGGGAATCTACCTAAAGAATCTACCTGCAATGCAGGAGACACAGGAGACACAAGTTCTATCCCTGGTTGGGAAGATCCCCTGGAGGAAGAAATGGCAACCCAGTCCAGTGTTCTTGCCTGGAAAATCCCATAGACAGAGGAGACTGGCAGGCTACAATCCAGAGGCTCAGACAGTTGAACTGAGTGGCTAAGCAAGCACATCAGTCCCTGAGAGAGCTACTTGTATTGACAGTTCACTCTCACTCCTAAGACAAAAGCTGCTCACTCCTTGAACTCTGAGCCAAATTTTCAGAAATAGCACATGTCCTTAGGAAAAAAGTGATCCTAATCACCAAGCTTACCTGGCTAAGTCTCACTTCTTCTCCAGTCTTGGCCTTCAATCCTTTGTAAGTTTTTTAGTACATTCAAATAGTATTTGGCTACTTTTTCTGATATTTATTCAGCTTTTCTAGAGTCTTTAGCAGGAGTGTTAGGAGTTATTTAATCCACTATTACCAGAAATAGATGTCTGAAGTTTATGCTTTGTAAATAACCAAATGACCACACTTCAAAGATATAAAGTGCTGTAACACAGTCACATAAAATAAGTAGGATGATAATACTAACGTTGTCCTAGAATGTTGTACCTTTGCTAGAACTACACTAATATATAGCTGAATGTGGAGCCATTTTTCTTGAGAGTGAAGCAAGATATTCAGTCTTACCTAATGGTCAGAATTTCTTTCTATTGGGTTGTTAGCTTCTATATAAGATATTATTAAAATAAAAGAAAAAGAACACATATTCAAGAAAGGATACACCCTCTCATTCATAGAATATTAAGCTTTTTTATCAGTTCCACATGATAACTACCATCATATATGGAATAATATGTGTTGATTTTCTTGATTAAAAAGATAAATATTTAGACAGTATTTCAATCTCTCTTCTCCAATGCCTACTGGTAGGAATTTAGGGCTTTTCAAAAAAGTTCAAAGTACAGTTGCAGTAGAAAAGAAGGAAAGAGGGCAATAATGATGGTTAGTGTCTTATGGGAGTTTGTAGTTCCACTTAGTCTTTATTTTTGTTTTGTATTTGTTGTAATGGTCTCAAGTTAGCTGAGATGTTGAAACCCCTCTCTTCTTTTACTCACTGTAGTATAATAAAAGAACACCATAGTAAAATAAAACACAAACTTCACTTACTACAGGCTGCCCACCAGATGAAATAAAAAAAAAAAAAAGACTAGCAGTGACAAGTTCTTTTGGGAGACAGACTCTATCTAGGAGCTGTCTGCTTTACACCCTGCTGGGTACAACTTGGGTATTTCCTGAGTCCTTTTGGAGAATGCTAACCACTCACTTTATAGGCTAAGTTCTTTTCCTTTCTAATGTTGAATAACAGGATAATCAACATCAACCAAACTTTCCTTTAGTCATTCTCCTTACAACTTCCAGAAAAAAATTAATGTTTCCTGATCATTGATGGCTTCTGCATTTAAGTGATATTAGGTTCATTTTTCGGAGAAGGCAATGGCACCCCACTCCAGTACTCTTGCCTGGAAAATCCCAGGGACGGGGGAGCCTGGTGGGCTGACGTCTATGGGGTCGCACAGAGTCGGACACGACTGAAGCGACGCAGCAGCAGCAGCAGCAGCAGGTTCATTTTTACAATTTGTTTTTCTGTTTTTCATTATGTTAGTGGGAGTTTACAGGGAATGCAGAGACTAAAATCATTATAATGTGAGATATTGGTTCTTTAAGTTTTAATGGAGAGGAAGGAGATGAAAATATCTAATGTCCTTTTTAGGAGTGGACTAGCTTGGTGTGATGTTGATAATAAGAGCTATTGATTTTTTTGGTCATGCCAAAGGAATGCTAAACGACTTGGTGATTATAAGGAGTGGGATACTAAGCAGAGGTTAATGTGCATAAGTAAACACACATACATGCATACTGGAGACTTGCTGTCTTGACTTTGGTTTTGTGAAAAACAGATTCGATAGTTGAGTTACCATGTAGGTAGAGTTGTGATTATTGCTCTTTGTGAATAGAATTTGATGTTTGTTTTTTAGATGTTATTTTAGATATATGTCTATTTTAAATAGAAAAATTGTTTTTCAGACACTTAAAATTTATTGATAGATTCAAGAGAAGCTCTTCTATATCTGTCATCAGATGAAGCCAATCATAATTAATTTTTTAAGAGCTGGCTTTCTGAATCGATTACCTTATAAATTTCTCACCTAGATTTGGAGAGAGTTTGAGTTGCTGCTGGCTGGCAGCATCTCCCCTGAAAGAGACAAGCAGGGAGTTGTGCTGGCAGCCAAATGGATTTGTTCTGCATGTCCTCTCCAGCTGAGTGCTATGTGATGCCAACTTCTAGTCCTCAGTTTGATGTCATTGTATAAATTACTGCACACAAGTGTTCTGATTCCTCAATGTGATCTTATGAAACTTCTTTATAAATCTTTTGATTATATGGAGGTTTGTATATATTATATATTTTTCTATGCCCAAGCAGATCTTGGATGAACTTATTATTAAAAAAACAAAAACAAAACTATCTGGAGTCATTAACTGAAAGTTTTCCCTGATGCCAGGGTCAGTAATTTTTCTAATTTAGTACAATCTGTGGTCCCTGCCTAGATCTGCTGTTCTGGGCTGTTGCACCCCTATCCCAGCTGCTGGAAGTGTTGGCAGCAAATGTATCAGCTTTCTTCCCACTCCCACCTCTTAGCTCACACCCCCTACCTCCTGGACCCTGAGAAATGGTTATCTAATCCTACCTCATACTGCTTGCCACAGGACAGGCCAATAAAGTGAAAGACAAATGGTTGGGGCAAAGAATAGTGAATTTATTTAAAAAACCAGCAGATTGAGACAATGGTGGGTTAGTTTCCCTAAGAAACATTTTCTTGAGTTTGGATGCTAGATTCTTTTATAGTACAAAGAGAGAGAGGTGAGGAGGTAAAGGAGGAAAAAGTCATAAATTGTTGCTAATATGTCCTGGTTCTGGCCAGATTCCAGAAGGGATGTTTTAATTTCTTCTTTCCTGCAGCCATTCACAGATGTGCCTGGTTAGAATGTTTCCTGTGAGCAAAACAAAGGTGTTTTAACTTACAGCTCTGGCATAGATGGGAACAAACTTCCTGGAGATGGGCTGTTATATATACGTTAAGTTATAGGCAACATCTGTTCAGTGCTTAACTTATAGCAAAAGCAGTACAATACAAAGGTTAAAGTAACAGAAACAGACCCAACATGGAGCCAGATATGTTCTTCCCTATTACAAAATGCCCTTGGCTGATAAGAGCAATCTAGCCTGGGGGTGGGGGGAGACTGTGACACTCCTGTGGTGAAATTTATATTTCAAAATCTTCATGGCTCTGCCTAAGGCTAGACTTTGAGGCTATATTGAGATATAATTGACATAATACTGTATAAGTTTAAGATATACAGCATAGTGTTTTGACTTACATACATCATGACGTGATTATCATAAATTTAGTAAGTATCTATCATCTCATATAGATACAAAATTTTAAAAAACAGAAAAAAAGTCCTGGTGATGAGAACTCACGGTTCACTATCTTGAAAACTTTCACATATAACTTACAGCAGTGTTAATTACACTTATGGTGTACATACATCCATAGAACAACCAACTAGTTCCAAGAACTTATTTATCTTATAACTGGAATTGTGTAGATTTTGACTGTGTTTACCTAATTCACCCTCCCTCCCTCCTGCCCTAATCTGGTAATAAGTCTGATCTGTTTTTCTGAGTTTGTCTGTTTTTGAAGTATAATTGATCTACAACAACATGTTAGTTCCTTTTACATAGTGTAGTGATCCATTATTTCTTTTTTTAAAAATTTATTTATTTTAATTGGAGGCTAGTTACTGTACAATATTGTATTGGTTTTGCCATACATCAACATGAATCCACCACGGGTGTACACGTGTTCCCAATCCTGAACCCCCCTCCCTCCTCCCTCCCTGTACCATCCCTCTGGGTCATCCCAGTGCACCAGCCCCAAGCATACTGTATCATGCATTGAACCTGGACTGGCGATTCGTTTCATATATGATATTATACATGTTTCAATGCCATTCTCCCATATCATCCCACCCTCTCCCTCTCTTACAGAGTCTAAAATACTGTTCTATACATCTGTGTCTCTTTTGCTGTCTCGCATACAAGGTTATCATTACCATCTTTCTAAATTCCACATATATGCGTTAGTATACTGTATTGGTGTTTTTCTTTCTGGCTTACTTCACTCTGTATAATAGTCTCCAGTTTCATCCACCTCATTATAACTGATTCAAGTGTATTCTTTTTAATGGCTGAGTAATACTCCATTGTGTATATGTACCACTCCTTTCTTATCCATTCATCTGCTGATGGACATCTAGGTTGCTTCCATGTCCTGGCTATTATAAACAGTGCTGCGATGAATATTGGGGTACACGTGTCTCTTTCACTTCTGGTTTCCTTGGTGTGTATGCCCAGCAGTGGGATTGTTGGGTCATAAGGTAGTTCTATTTCCAGTCTTTTAAGGAATCTCCACACTATTCTCCATAGTGGCTGTACTAGTTTGCATTCCCACCAACAGTGTAAGAGGGTTCCCTTTTCTCCACACCCTCTCCAGCATTTATTGCTTGTAGACTTTCGGATCGCAGCCATTCTGACTGGTGCGAAGTGGTACCTCATTGTGGTTTTGATTTGCATTTCTCTGATAATGAGTGATGTTGAGCATCTTTTCATGTGTTTGTTAGCCATCTGTATGTCTTCTTTGGAGAACTGTCTATTTAGTTCTTTGGCCCATTTTTTGTTGGGTCGTTTATTTTTCTGGAATTGAGCTGCAGGAGTTGCTTGTATATTTTTGAGATTAGTTGTTTGTCAGTAGCTTCATTTGCTATTATTTTCTCCCATTCTGAAGGCTGTCTTTTCACCTTGCTTATAGTTTCTTTTGTTGTGCAGAAGCTTTGAATTTTAATTAGGTCCAGTTTGTTTATTTTTGCTTTTATTTCCAGTATTCTGGGAGGTGGGTCATAGAGGATCCTGCTGTGATTTATGTCGGAGAGTGTTTTGCCTATGTTCTCCTCTAGGAGTTTTATAGTTTCTGGTCTTACATTTAGATCTTTAATCCATTTTGAGTTTATTTTTGTGAATGGTGTTAGAAAGTGTTCTAGTTTCATTCTTTTACAAGTGGTTGACTAGTTTTCCCAGCACCACTTGTTAGTAAGAGATTGTCTTTTCTCCATTGTATATTCTTGCCTCCTTTGTCAAAGATAAGGTGTCCATAGGTGCGTGGTTTTATCTCTGGGCTTTCTATTTTGTTCCATTGATCTATATTTCTGTCTTTGTGCCAGTACCATACTGTCTTGATGACTGTGGCTTTGTAGTATAGCCTGAAGTCAGGCAAGTTGATTCCTCCAGTTCCATTCTTCTTTCTCAAGATTGCTTTGGCTATTCAAGGTTTTTTGTATTTCTATACAAAATTAAAATTGTGAAATTATTTGTTCTAGCTCTGTGAAAAATACCGCTGGTAGCTTAATAGGGATTGCATTGAATCTGTAGATTACTTTGGGTAGTATGCTCATTTTCACTATATTGATTCTTCTGATCCGTGAACATGGTATATTTCTCCATCTATTAGTGTCCTCTTTGATTTCTTTCACCAGTGTTTTACAGTTTTCTATATATAGGTCTTTAGTTTCTTTAGGTAGATATAATCCTAAATATTTTATTCTTTTTGTTGCAATGGTGAATGGAATTGTTTCCTTAATATCTCTTTCTATTTTCTCATTATTAGTGTATAGGAATGCAAGGGATTTCTGTGTGTTGATTTTATATCCTGCAACTTTTCTATATTCATTGATTAGCTCCAGTAATTTTCTGGTGGAGTCTTTAGGGTTTTCTATGTAGAGGATCATGTCATCTGCAAACAGTGAGAGTTTCAAAATGATCATCACAGTAATCACAATAAGCTTAGTTACAACTTGTCACCATACAAAGGTATTACAGATTTAATGACTATATTCCCCACACTGCATTTCACATTCTTGACTCATTTATTTTGCAACTGGAAGTTTGTGCCTCTTACTCTCCCTCATCTATTTATTTCCTTCCTCACTTCACTGCCTTTGGCAATGGTTTGTTCTCTGAATCTATAATTCTGTTTCTGTTTTGTTACATGTATTTATTTTTGTTTTTAAAGATTCCACACATAAGTGAGATATTGCAGATTCTGAAATATAAATTGCACCACAGTATTGTCTTTGACTTTCTCTGTCTGACTTATTTCACTAAACATAATACCTTCTAGGTCCATCATGTTTTTGGAAATGGTAGGATTTCATTATTTTTTGATAAACTTTCTATGACTGAATAATAGATATATTATTACTTACTTATATATTACTTATTTTATATATATAAATAATATCTTCTTTATCCATTTTTCTATGGATGGGTACTGAGACTGTTTCTATATCTTGGCTATTATAAATAATGCTGCAATGAATATATAGGTACACCTATCTTTTCAAAATGGTGTTTTTCCCCCCTTTGGATAAATACCCAGGAGTGAAAGTGCTGAATGATATGATAGTTCTAGCTTTAACTTTTTGAGGAATATACAGATTTCCATAGTGGCTACACTGGTTTATATTCTCATCTAGTGGATAAAGTTTTCCCATTTCTCCACATCCTCATGAACACTTTTAGTTTGTTGTCTATTGTATGGTATTTATTCTTACAGGGGTGATATTTGGAGAGTAACCCTTTATTGGATATACTGTTTGTAAATACCTTCTCTTATTCAGTAGGTGGTTTTTCATTTTATTTCCTTTGCTGTGCAGAAGCTTTTACAAAAGTTGACGTAGTCCTATTTGTTTATTTTTGCTTTTGTTTTCCTTGTTTAAATAAACATATCTAAGGATTATTACTAATACTAATGCTGAGACCACATTCTTGATCATATTGCCAGCATTTGTTGGATCACAGAAAAAGCAAGGGAATTCCAGTAAAACATCTTACTTCTGCTTCATTGACCACACTAAAGCCCTTGACTGTGTGAATGACAACAAACTGTGGAAAATTCTTAAAGAGATGGGAATACCAGACCACTTTACCTGTCTTCTGAGAAACCTGTATATGGGTCAAATAGCAACAGTTACAACCAAACATAGAACAACTGACTAGTTCCAAATTGGAAAAGGAGTAAAACAAGGCTGTATATCATCACCCTGCTTATTTAACTTATATGCAGAGTGCATCAGGCAAAATCCCAGGCTGGATGAATCACAAGCTGGAATCAAGATTGCTGGGAGAAATATCAACAACCTCAGATATGCAGATGACACTACCCTTATGGAAAAAAGTTAGAAGGAACTAAAGAGCCCTCATCTTTAGTTTTTTTTTTTCACCCCAAAAAGGGGGTGAAAGAGGAAAGTGAACATGTTGGCTTAAAACTCAACATCAAAAAACTAAAATAATGGCATCCTGTCCCATCACTTCATGGCAAATAGAAAGGGGAAAAGTGGAAGCAGTGACAGATTTTATTTTGAGGGGAGACTGTAGCCATGAAATTAAAAGACATTTGCTCTTTGGAAGGAATACTATGACAAACTTAGACTATATTGAAAAGCAGGAGACATCACTTTGCCAACAAAAGTTCGTACAGTCAAAGCTATGGTTTTTCAAGTTGTCATGTATGGATATGAGGATTGGACCATAAAGCTGAGTGCTGAATAACTGATGCTTTTGAATTGTGGTGCTGGAGAAGACTCTTGAAAGTCCCTTCGATAACAAGAAGATCAAACCAGTCAATCCTAAAAGAAACCAACCCTGAATATAGCTAAAGCGCCAATCCTTTGGCCACCTGATGTGAAAAACTGACCCACTGGAAAAGACCCTGATGCTGGGAAAGATTGAAGGAACCAGGAGAAGGCGGTGGCAGAGGATGAGCTGGTTAGGTTTCATCATGGACTCAATGGACATGAATTTGAACAAACTCCAGGAGATAGTGAAGGACAGAGAAGTCAGCCATCCTGCAGTTTGTGGGGTTGCAAAGAGTTAGACACAACTTAGTGACTTAAAAAGAGCAACAAAATACTGAGACCATATTACTGATAAGTTCTTTCTCCTTATTATACTTTTTCATTCCTACCCTTATACCCAATCTTGAAGAGATCTTCCTCTTCTGTTTGAAACCCCTGATTGGGCTCTGTTTTCAAGGGAACTGACCTAAGATTGGTGTTAAAGGTAGTCTATGGAATCAGAGATTCTGGATTTAGAATCATGAAAGCTGACTTGTAACAAACTTTGCATTGCTGGTGGCAGGTATGTGGAGCTTGCATAGCTCTGGCATATAACAGTGTAATTGCTAGAGCTGTCACTGAGGTCAACCAGGATAGGACATGTAAATAAGGAGATGAACTGGCTTACACAGTATCTCTGGCATTTCAGAGTTAGAAGAGAAATATAAATTATAAAGACTTAAGAATTGAGAGGCTATTTCTGAATACCATGAAATAACAGACCCAGGGCAATTAATCACCAATTTAGAGCCATGTGTGACTGAAGCGACTTGGCAGGCAGCATAAGAGTCAGAGGACTTCTTTGCAGCTTTTAAAAGGAACTTCAACTCCTGCAGCTGGAGGGATGATAGACTGAAGACCACACATAGGACTTAATTATAAAAGTCATAGAACTCAAGAGTAAAGCTTAGTATCAGCCTAGGAAAGTTTTATATGCTAAGGCCAAATACCTGAAAAGTAAAGGAGATGATACAAAAATTTAGGACAGGGTTTTCTGGGTATATATACATGTAAACCTTGGGCTCCTATATTCCCCTGAAACTTATAGGCTTATATAAGGAGTCTACCTCATGCAAACAGTTGACTCATTGGAAAAGACCCTGATGCTGGGAGGGATTGAGGGCAGGAGGAGAAGGGGACGGCAGAGGATGAGATGGCTGGATGGTATCACTGACTCGATGGACGTGAGTTTGGGTAAACTCCAGGAGCTGGTGATGGACAGGGAGGCCTGGTGTGCTACGATTCATGGGGTTGCAAAGAGTCAGACATGACTGAGCAATTGAACTGAACTGAATCCCCTTTATTGAAAGATATCATCTCCTACCTCTTGCTTTAAATCTATGTAGGAAAACAAGGCAGACACCTTACAAAATAATGCTACAACCCCCCACTCTGAATCTGTCTCCTCTCCTCTTGTCCCCATAATCAATAACTAAGATTATATCACAGCATAATCCAACTCCTCCAAAAGGGTTTATGCCAGTTTGCCATGCCTCTCCAGACTGCTGCCATCAGTGCTCCTGACCCCACAGCAGGCCGTGTTGACCCACACCTCCACCAGAGACTCCCAAACAATCATAGGCAAGTATGGCTCAGTCTCTTGTGGGGTCACTGCTCCTTTCTCTTGGGTCCTGGTGTGCACCAGGTTTTGTTTGTGTCCTCCAAGAGTCTCTGTTTCAGAACTTTCCTGTGGAAAGTTCTGTAATCAAATACCCATGTCCTTCAAAGTCAAATTCCTTGGGGAGTCTCAGTCCTTTTGCCAGATTCCCAGGTTTGGAAGTCTGTTTTGAGCCCTAGAAGTTCTGTAACAGTCCAAGAACTTCTTAGGTAGAATTGTTCTCTAATTTGTGGATTGCCCACTGGGTGGCTCTCTAGTGGGTCTAATGGTGACTTCCTCCAAGAGGACTTGTGCCACTCACTGCACTTCCCAGTACTGCTGCTGTCAGTGCCCCTGTCCCCGCAGCAGGCCACTGCTGACCCGTGCCTCTGCAGAGGACCCTCAAACCCTTACAGGCAGAACTGGCTCAGTCTCTTGTAGGGGTTCTTTCCCTAGGTCCTTGGTACACACAAGATTTGCTTGTGCCCTGCAAGCATCTTTGGAGGGTATGAAGTTTGATTTTAACCATGACTGTACCCCCCCTACCATCTTAGATGGGGAAAAAATGGAAACAGTGACAGACTATTTTCTTGGGCTCCAAATCACTGTGGATGGTAACTGCAGCCATGAAATTAAAAGACACCTGCTCCTTGGAAGAAAAGCTATGACATACATAGACAGCACATTAAAAAGCAGAGACATCACTTTGCTGACAAAGGTCTGTATAGTCAAACTAGTCATATACAGATCTTAGAGTTGGACCATAAAGAAAGCTGAGTACCAAAGAATTGATGCTTTTGAACTGTGGTACTGGAAAAGACACTTGAGAGTCCCTTGGACAGCAAAGGGATCAAACCAGTTAATCCTAATTAAATCAACCCTGAATGTTCATTGAAAGGAAGGACCAATGCTGAAGCTGAAGCTCCAATACTTTGGTCACCTGATGAGAAAAACTCATTGAAAAAAATACCTGATGCTGGGAGAGATTGAAGGCAGGAGGAGAAAGGACAACAGAGTATGAGATGGTTGGATGGCATCATCGACTAATGCACATGAGTTTGAGCAAACTCTGGGAGATAGTGAAGGACACAGAGACCTGGTGTGCTACAGTCCATGGGGTCACACAAATTGGGCACAACTGAGCAACTGAAGAACAAATAATCTAACTGTTAAAGTAGTGAGTCTGCTAAGGGAAGAGACGGATTTTATGCCAATGAGTTTCAGAAATAACTAACAATTACAACAGTAATTAGGAAAATATTCCTGAGAGTGGGTTTGGAAGGTGTTGATCAGAGTATGGGGTAGAATATAAAGGTGACTAAATGAGAGTATGTCAATATGGGAGCACCTTCCTTTGACCCAGAACTTAACTCTCTGAAATGGTTCTAATAAACTACTTGCAAGATTTTTGGAAGCTTGGAAATCTGTGCTTTACATTTAATGTTGTAGAGATGCCAGACTGCTATGCCAAATAGATGGAAGGGATCAAAGTCTCAGAAACGTGGGCATTCTGAAAGGACTGACTACATAAACCTGAAAACCCATCTGCTGATCTGGTTTCTTGGAAGAGCCTAGAGTAAAGTCCATTTATGAAAGGGATACCAACATCACTTAGAAGCTTATAGAGGCTATACTTTGTAGGCTGAGACTGGTTGTAGGAGAAATATAGTAAACAAAATTGCACTAGATAGATAACACTGTTCTATGTATTTCATATATAGAATTTAGTATATACTCAATACATAGAAGAGTACTACCCTTTTTTTAGCTACCTACCTACCTATCTAATCTATCTATCATCTGCAGGATGCTTGGGACTGGTGCAAGGAGAGGACCCAGAGAGATGGTATGGGGTGGGAGATGGGAGGGGACTCGTGTTTGGGAACGCATGTACACTCGTGGTGAATTAATGTCAATGTTTGGCAAAACCAATATAGTAATGTAAAGTAAACTGAAGTTAGAATAAAAATTAAAAAAAAAAATCAGATGAGATCAAGAATGGCTATGAAGAAGGCTAAAATCTGCCACCCTAATGGAAAGGTATGATCCTTTGCCAAGTTTCCAGATCTGAACAGTTATTAACAGTTTCATTAACTTAAGGGCTTCCCAAGTGGAACTAGTGGTAAAGAACTTGCCTGCCAATGAAGGAGACATAAGAGATGTGGGTTCAACCCCTGGGTCAAAAAGATCCCCTGGAGGATTAAATGGAAACCCACTCCAGTATTCTTGCTTGGAGAATCCCATAGACGGAGGAGACTGGTGGGCTACAGTCCATAGGATTGCAAAGGGTTAGACATGACTGAGTGACTTAGCATGCACATCAATTTAAGGAGAAATCAGGTTCCTGTCTCTAAGAAAAGCCTTTTTAACATCATGGTGATTGTATACAATAATGGTTCTCTAGTCCTTTCCCAAAGGGACATACAACCATATACTTCAATAATTATATACTGTGGAAAGGGAAATATCCAGGTCTTTCAAGGTTTGGATATACTATCCAAGTTGATGCTGATGATCAAGGAGCTAGACTTACTTGCTAGTTAGTTTTTTGGTATGATATATAATCATAATGGATATATTTATCAGTTGGCAGAACTCTCTTATGGTTCCTTGACTAGTTCAATAGGAACAACTACAGTAAAAGTCCATGAAACTGCCCCACTAACCCCTTCTCAGCCAGTATAACAAATAGGAAAATTGAATCCACAAGGAAATGGAAAAGATTAGTGGTATTCTCAGGCTTCCCTAATGACTCAGGTGGTAAAAAGTCCATCTGCTAATGCAGATTTGATTCCTGGATTAGAAGATTCCCAGGAGAAGGAATAGGCAACTCACTCCAGTATTCTTGTTTGGCAAATCCCATGGACAGAGGAGTCTGGCAGGCTACAGTCCTTGAGTCCCAAAGAGTTGGACACAACTTATTGGCTAAACAAAAACAATTTTAAATACTAGAACTGAGTCCACTGCTGTGGGGATTCATCCTGTGACAGACCTCACAGGAGTTTCCTGTGATCAGGTGGAAGAGGAGGAATAAAAAAACCCTGAGCTTGGTTCACAGATAATTCAGTATGTTGGTACAACCCTAAAATGAATAGCTGATGCATTATACTTCCAATCAAGTGTGGCTTTGAAAAACAGTGAAGGAAGGGAAATCTACCAGTTAGAAGGACTCTGGGCCATTCAGTTCCGTTCCGTTCAGTCACTCAGTCATGTCCTACTCTTTGCAACCCCATGAAACACAGCATGCCAGGCCTCCCTGTCCATCACCAACTCCCACAGTTTACCCAAACTCATGTCCATTGAGTCGGTGATGCCATCCAACCATTTCATCCTCTGTTGTCTGCTTCTCCTCCCGCCCTTAATCTTTCCCAGCATCAGGGTCTTTTCAAATGAGTCAACTCTTTGCATCAGGTGGCCAAAGTATTGGAGGTTCAGCTTCAACATCAGTCCTTCCAATGAACACTCAGGACTGATCTCCTTTAGGATGGATTGGTTGGATCTCCTTGCAGTCCAAGGGACTCTCAAGAGTCTTCTCCAACACCACAGTTCAAAAGCATCAGTTCTTCGGCACTCAGCTTTCTTCACAGTCCAAATACTCCTAGTTATTGTGTAAAGAGAGAAATGGTTTGAAGTAATAATATTCATGAATTCATAGGCAGTGATAAATAATTTAGGTGGTTAGTCAAGGGATCTAGAAGGAATAATAGTGTGAGATCAAGGTTAAATAAAGATTTCTAGGGAAAGACATGTGTATGTAGTGGTAAGGAAACATGAAGCTCCCTTTATTGTACACCAGGGTGGAACCTTGATAGAAGAAACACTAAACAACCAAATGGACAGGATGATTTGGCCAGTTATTATCAGCCAGCCTCTCTCTCTGACCATGGCATTGATGGCATCACAAGCATTTGACTAGAGGGTGCGTGTGGCAGAGGTGTATACACCCAAGAATATATAGTATTCTCTGTCTCACCAAGATTGAGCCAGCTGCTGCTTCTGAATGCCCAGCCTATCAGCAAGCAACAGAGATCAGTGTTGAATGTGTAATATGATGTCATTGTCCAAGAAGACCAATCAGCTACTTCCTGGGTGCCATTTTTCAATGTGACTGTCTATATCTTGAGAAAAACAAACTTTACCCTTACCAGGACTTACACCTATGACTTTGACCAATATCATACACCAACTGCTTATGGTATGTTTGATTTATGGGAACGATGTGCTGTGTAACTACATCTCACACAAAAAGATTTGTTTTTTCACATTTTTGCAGAGAAGGTAGAAAAATGGGCACATAATCACAGGAACTATTAATCTAATCATATACTGTACCATCAAGAAACTGTTGTTTTTACAAACTGTTATACATGGCTTTGGGAACTAATGGGTTAAAGTAGGAGTGGCCCCATTCACTATCATTCCCATAGACCTGCTTGGGGAATCTGTGCTTCCTGACCCTGAAACCTTAAAGCTCTGTAAGTCTAGAGGAGCTGGGTTTCCAGATGAGGTGCTTTCCACCTGTGAGTACATCAAGATTCCTAGTAATGATAAAGGTACAATTACTACCTAGTTGTTTGGGGCACCTAGTGACAGTGGATCAGTAAACACAAAGCAAGAATAATCGGCCCTTGTCTTCCTTGGGTGTCAGGACAGCTAGGAGCTGGAAAGAATGTGTTTGGCACTTAGGCACTTCACTAGCGTGGGGAAGGGGAGGTATCTAGGTCTTGTCATGCTTATTTGTAACTGTGAATGGGCAAGAACAGAAAGCATGATCTTCCTTATGGTGTCATTGTAACAGTTGCTCAACTGTCAGGGATGAGGTTCTGTGTTACTCCACTAGATAAGGTACCAAGTCCAGTAGAAGTGCTGGAGGGAGAGAGAGAGAGAGAGAGAGAGAGAGAGAGAGAAGATGAAAGCCAACTTTTTGCCATAAGACCAATTGCAGCAGCTTCTATATTTCCTCAAGAATTGTGACTGTGGACTCCTGGAGAATCTGTGCCTGGATGGAAGTGAACTGATGTAAGAAAGAAGTGCAATCAAATGGATACTGCAGACGCTCAGCCCAGATTCCCTTTACTGGCCCTCTCATTGACCCCTCTGCTGGGGTGTCGGCTACTCACTGATCCCCCTTCTCTGGAGAATTGCCTTCAGTTGAGATTGTTGCCTCCCATAACAGGTTACAAACCTGTGGTGGCCACAGCTAAAGACCCCCAAAATAAGGAATATGAAAGGCCAGCTCTCTTATCTAAAGGAGTGCAATTTATACTTCAAACTCCCATTCCACCCATCTTAAGGATCAGACCAAGGTTAGACTTAACCTGAAACCACGTTTTTGTTCAGTTCTTCCTTCTCTTTTCTCTCTCCTTTGTAAGCTTTGCCTAAAGCTTATACCCATTGTATGACTTGTGCATCCAATTTGCTTTCTTGGAAATTTCTAGGGAATTGAACCTAAGCTAATCAGCAATAAAATAAATTTAAGAGAGCATATCAATAATCTTGGCTTAATGGAACAGCTTTTCTTGATAGCAGCACTCTATCACTATGTGGGTATACAATGACATGAGGTATAGGCCTTGTTTTCACTGAACTCACCATCTAGTTTGGATGTAAAAACACAGTGTGTGCACAACTTAAACTTGTGACTCAGTACTAAATAGTACCAAATTGACAAGAAGTAAAATTTGAGTTCAGAGAAAAAGAAGTGTCTTCTTCAGAGAAATACACACTTGAAAGTAGCTATCAAAATATTAGTTTTGTGAAAGAATTTCTAGTACTTTAATTTGAGATTTTGTGCAAAGTTGACAATATGTATTAAAATGATAAAGTCAGTGAAATATTATTAATTTACTGCACTAATTAAGAGTTGAAATATATATATTTCTGAAATATTCACATCTGAATTGACTTCATGCTACAAGACATTTATTCAGGACTGAACTGAAGTTCAAAGTGTAGTACCTGGATGCTGCTCTACACCAAGAGGACAGAGCATGTTGCTTCCCTTCCTTGGTGACTGTCAGAGAGAAACCATAGGGGGCAATGCAAGCTCAGTGGTAGCGTTCTCAGTTTCTTGTCTGCACCAGCTGAAACTGTCTTTTCCAGGTTGCTTTATTATTCTTGCTTAAAACAGGCTGAAACTTTACATTTTCACAATGTCTTAAACTGGATAATTACTTTAAGGTTTGGGGCAAGCTATATGTGGAAATGTAAGAGTTGACTGATTGTAAAGAAAAATATTTTATAAAGATGTAAAGACTAAATGGGGAGGGAGAGAGTTTGAGTTTACATTTGATATAAAAGTAGAAGTTTGTAGCTAGTACACAAGGAATCTAATCTGTCCCACAGTTTTTGTCTGTCAAATTCCTGTTTTTGAAAAGTTTGGAAAAGCAAACTGATTCTTATTTAAATTTTGTTATATTTCTTAATGAATTTGTTGGCAGAATATTGTGAATGAAGAGACAGTTGTTGAACAAATAAAATAGTTCTCACAAATGATTTCAAGGGGCATATGCATTTCATGTATTTCTGTGCCCTTATATTAAGGTTCCAGAGTTAGTGTACCAACATATGAATATGGATGCATGTTGATGAGTATGATTTTCCTGCCCATTATTATAAAAATACCTTTCCTAGTTGAACTGTTAATGAAATGATGAGAAAATCTGAGGTGAACATTAGCAGTCTACTTTCATTTTGTTTCATCAAAAGAATCTATTTTACAATTACTATTTACTTGCAATAACCTGCAGCAAAAAATGATTTAATGTTCAATATGTGCATTAAAATGCACTTGCTTTTTTAATATGTAAAAGCTGATGGAAATTTCATTTAAGCACAATTCCTGTATCACAGATTTTAAGCAAAATGAAAGGAAGTTAGGGTACCATTTAAACATGGCTATAAAAATAATTTCTTTCAGTGGCTGGAGGGAAGGAAGGATTGGTCAAAGTAATTTTTATCTTCGATAGGATTCCCCACTAGTCTGCTTTCTTATTTGGCTTAATGCGTGCCACAATAATCATGCTATTTCTTCCTAGCATTTTTCTAGCTCACAGTAATAAGAATAATTGCATGGTGTTTATATTCTAAAGTGCCTTTTCTCACTAAGCTCAGAAGTTCTTTCTGAGTATTAATTCTCACAAGGTTTTGTGTGGCACACTGGGATGTGTATTATTATCTTGTTATTCTCCTTTTAGCAGCAAGAATTGTAAGACACATATGCAACAGATGATACACAAGACAGAGTCAGGGTGCCAGAAACAGGTTGCCACCTGACTTTCAGTTCATAAGCCAGGCCATGCTTACTTGGAATTATTAATACACTTGATGATTACATCCTGGCAGTTAGTAGCCATCTCCTAAATCCTTGTTTTCACTCCTAGAATGCTCACATTGATAAGAAGGAAAAATTTAACAACTTGGAAGAAGTTAATTCTGTTGCATCCTGGGTAATATAGAGATTGTAAACAAGCAAGTTGTAAATACATGCAATGATAAAAATGTTAATAATTTGAAGTGTAAATGTTTAATGGCACAGATGTAAAATTGACAACAATTAACACAAATACAAATGACAAAACTTCTAAATAATGGAAAAAAAAACCAACAACACTAGTTATATGATTTGAGTGTAAAATCATAGATGTTTAAATTTATGGGATGGGCCCTTGCCATGTAAGAGGTTTCAGAAGCTCAAAGTGAACTCCAACTGGGAGACTTGTCTTTTCTAAAGGGAATCCTTTGCTTGTGTCTGTAACTAGATAACTTTGAAATAATGAAATCCCACTTCTGCCAATTATTCTTACAGAAAAATTTCTTTACACATGCACAAAAAATTTATTGGTTGAGGCTCAAAGATGTTCAGATAGGGTCAGAACATGCTATGTACTCAATACATATTATTTAGAAAGTACATGAAGTCTCTTTTGAGAATCCTTACCCAAACTATTTTAATCTTTTTGAAGTGTGATATTAGTTTATCACAATTATATATTATATAACTTTCTTATATTTTAAAGATATCTAAATGATATTATCTACTCTTCCACTTACATATGAAATAATTGGAAGTTTCTGAAATCTGGAGGTTATGAGGGATATATGAATCAAGATTGGCTATGATTTAAATATTGTTAAAGCTGTATGATAGACATGTGGGGAGTCAAATATATTCTTTACTTTGGTTTATGCTTATAATTTTCCATAATAAAGATGTCTTAAGTTTTAAAAGTTATATCCACATGTATTAGGTAAGAGATTATTTTAAATCTGTCATAAGAAAATACAGTTCACTCTTCTGGAATTTAGCAATATGGGAACCTCACCTATGTAGTAGAGCATGGTCAAGCAGAATGATGTCAGCATCATGGTGGTGTGAGACACTTCCTTTGCTTCTCTTTTCAATCTACAGCTAGTAAGACATCCATAACTCAACCGAGGTTCCTCTGCCCACTACACCAGGATGACAGTGAGATTCGCATATTTGTACATCTGTATGTGGGTGGACATCAGAGAAGGCGGAATGGGGAAACAGTGGAGGCAGAGCCTATGATTCTGCATCTGAGGCCACAGAGAACTGGGCAGCATCAGCAATGGGGCCTGAGACCCTGGTCCCCTCCAGCCTTGGCACACCTGTGACCCTGGCCCCCGCCCATGGTGGTGGAGCCCACAAACTTGATAAGTCCCAAAGCAGTGGAGGCATATTTGATCCTGACCTTTCCTTCTCATTATCCCCCTCTCACCACTGTGGTAGCAATGTCTACAACCCAGCAGAACTTGGATACAGAAGAGGCCATCTCACTGTCCTCAGTAATGACACCAGTGTTAGCAGTGATTCTGATAGCAGCAAGGTACCTATGAGCCCAGAGGCACAAATGGAAACAAGGGCACCCGTGACACCTCTGGCAGAGGTTGTGGAGGTTGGGAAGTGACATTTCTTAAATGTAGCCAGAGGCATCTCAAGTAAGAGAAATCATAAACTGTGCTATAGTGCCACCTACTGAAATACAAAAGATATGCCTCTAATTATCAACCTGTTGAATTGTTAGAATCAAAATAAAATAAGAGTTATGGGCTTCTCTGGTGGCTCAGATGGTAAAGAATCTGCCCGCAATGCAGGAGACCCTAGTTTGATCCCTGGGTTGGGAAGATTCCCTGGAAGAGGAAGTGGTAACCTACTCTGTATTCTTGCTTGAAGAATTCCATGGACAAAGGAGCCTGGAAAGCTACAGTCCATGGGGTCACAAAGAATCAGATATGACTGAGCAACTAACACAAAAACAAAAAGAGCTTTACCTAAATAAGAAATGTGTTTACTGTTTCAGTTGGGCCAGCAGAGAAACAAATCATCAAGCACCATGGAAAACCATGGTAACATGGTATCACAAAAAGAAAAAAGAAATACAATTCTCTAGAAGTCAAACTTAAAGTCATCTAAGTCTGTGACCTAACACTTAGAGAATTCAAAATAACTGTAATGAATAAATTATACAAGGTACAAGGAAGCTCAGAAAGGCAGTTAAATGTAAAAAAAAAAAATGAACAAAAGTGATATGTCACCAAAGAGGTTGAAACTCTAAAAATGAATCAAACAGAAATTCTATGTGTGCTAAGTCACTTCTGTCATGTCTGACTCTTTGCAACCCATGGACTATATAGCCTGTCAGGGTCCTCTGTCCTTGGTATTCTCCAGGCAAGAATACTGGAGTGGGTTGCCATGCCCTTTTCAAACAGAAATTCTAGAACTGAAGAAATTAATAGATAATATGAAGAATTCAATAGAAAGCATTGAAAATAGAGCAGAACATATAAAATCAGAGAGAATCAGCAAGGTTTAAGACAGAAATCTAGAGATTAATCAAGTAGAATCTTCATTTTAAAAGTGAAGAAAGAAGGGATGGGAGATGATTCTTCCAGCAAATGGCAGACAAAAGAAAACAAGGGTAGCTGTACTTATATTAGATGAAATAGACTTCAAGCCTAAAAAGATGACAAGAGACAAGATGGACATTATATATTAATAAGGGAATAATCAATCAAAAAGACTTAACACTTATTAATATATGTGCACCTAACATAGCAGCAATGGTACCCCACTCCAGTACTCTTGCCTGGAAACTCCCATGGGCAGAGGAGCCTGGTGGGCTGCAGTCCATGGGGTCGCTAAGAGTCGAACACGACTGAGTGACTTCAATTTCACTTTTCAGTTTCATGCATTGGAGAAGGAAATGGCAACCCACTCCAGTGTTCTTGCTTGGAGAGTCCCAGGGATGGGGGAGCCTGGTGGGCTACCGTCTGTGGGGTTGCACAGAGTCGGACGCAACTGAAGTGACTTAGCAGCAGCAGCAACATAGCAGCAGCAAAATATATAAAGTATTAACAGACTTTAAAAAAGAAATCAACAGGAAAACAATAATAGCAGGGACTTTGTCATCTTACTTACATCAATAGATAGATCATACACACAGAAAGTTGATGAGGAAATATTAGTCTTAAATGATGAATTACAACAGGTTGACTTAATAAATTTCTGAAGAACACTGCATCAAAATGGAGCAAAATAAACATTATTTTCAATACACATGGAATAGTCTCAAGGATACACCATATACTGGGACACAAAACAAGTCTTAATACATTTAGGAAGGTTAATATCAAGCATCTTTTTCAACTGCATTGTTATGAAACTGGAAATCCTCTATAAGAAAAAAGCTATAAAAATCACAAATACCTGGATCGAGGAGACATAAAAAGGGAAAAAAATCTGAAGACAAATGAAAATAAAAATATGACATACCAAAAGCTATGGGATAGGATGCAAAAAAATTAGTACTAATAGGGAAGTTCATAATAATATAGGCCTACCTCAACAAACAGGAAAAGTCTCAGCTAAACAATTTGATGTTATACTGAAAGAAACTAGAAAAAGAATAAATGAAGCCCAAAATTAGTGATAGGAAGGAAATAATAAAAATAAAAATGGAAGTGAATGAAATAAAAACTAAAAAGACAATAGAAAAGATCAATGAAGCTAACAGCTAGCTTTTGAAAAGAAAACTGGCAACTTTTAGCTAGGTTACTAAGAAAAAAAGAGATGATTAATAAAAATAATATCAAAAAAAGGAAAAATTACAATGGATGCTACAAAAATATAAAGACTTGTAAGAGAATACCATGGACACACAAACACACACACTCACACACATACACGTACGCACACACACATATATGTATATATTAGATAACCTAGTAGAAATGGATAAATTCTTAGACTCATACAGCCTTCCAAGACTGAATCATCAAGAACTAGAAAATCTGAATAGACTGATCACTAGTAAGGAGATTGAAATGGTAATCAAAAGTCTGCCAAAAAACAGAACTCCAGGATGAGGTAGCTTTCAAGGTGAATTATACTGAACAATCAAAGATGATTTAATGCCCATCCTTCTCAAACTCTTCCAAAAAACTGAAGAGAAGGAAATGCTTACTGATTCCTCTTAAGAGGCCAACATTACATTCTACCAAAGCCAGACAAAGGTAACACAAAAAAGAAAAGTACAGATCAATATCTCTGATGAACATAGATGTAAAACTTTCAAACAAAATATTAGCAAACTGTATACACTACTTTAAAGGAATCATCCACCATGATCAATTGGGATTTATTCCATGAATGCAAAGATGGTTCAGTATTTGCAAATGTGATATATCACATTAATAAAATGAAAGATAAAAAATTTTATGATCCTTGCAATAGATGCAGAAAAAGCATTTGGCAAGATTCAATACCCATTTATGATAAAAGCACTCAGTAAAATAGGTATAGAAGGAATGTATAACAACATAGTAAAGGCCATGTACTATTTGTGGCATAATTTTATGTGCAGAAAACCCTTAAAGGCTCCACCAAAAAGCAATTAGAATAAAATATAGAATAGTTTCAAGGTAAAAAATCAACATACAGAAATCTGTTGGGTTTCTGTAAGTTAACAACAAACTAGTTGAAATAGAAATTAAGAAAACAATCTCACTGGCAATTGAAATGAAAAGACTTAGATACCTAGGAGTAAATTTAATGAAGAAGCTGAAAGATCTGTATGCTGAAAATTATAAGATGTTGAAAGGAGCTGAGGACCCAAAGAAATGGAAAGATATTCTATCTTGGATTGGAAGAATAAAAATATTAAAAATATCCATACTACCTAAAGCAAACCTAAATTCAAATTCAATGCAACCCATCTAAAAATATCAATGTTATTTTTGACAGAAATAGAACAGAATGAACAAGTAGAACTACTCTAAAAGCTTCTCCTCAGTAAAAGAAACCATCAACAAAATGAAAAGACAGCCTATGGAATGAGGGAAAATATTTGCAAATCATTTATCCAATGAGGAGTAAATATTCAAAAAATATAAAGAACTCATATAGCTCAACAACAACAAAACAAGCAGCTCAATTTAAAAATGGGCAAAAGATATGACTAGATGTTTGACATCATATCTACTTTGGAAGATATGACTTCCAAAGAAGACACACAAATGGCCCCAACAGGTGTATGAAAAGATGTTGAACACCACTAATTAGGGAAGTTCAAACTGCAATGAGATATCATTTCATGCTTCTTAGAATGAGTATCATCAAAATACAAGAAATAACAAGTATTAGAAAAGATGTGGAGAAAAGAGAATCTTTATTCACTATTGATGAAAATAAAATTGGTGTAGCCACAGAGAAGGCAATGGCACCCCACTCCAGTACTCTTGCCTGGAAAATCCCATGGACGGAAGAGCCTGGTAGGCTGCAGTCCATGGGGTCACTGAGTCGGACATGACTGAGTGACTTCACTTTGACTTTTCACTTTCATGCATTGGAGAAGGAAATGGCACCCCACTCCAGCATTCTTGCCTGGAGAATCCCAGGGACGGCGGAGCCTGGTGGGCTGCCGTCTATGGGGTCGCACAGAGTCAGACATGACTGAAGCAACTTAGCAGCAGTAGCAGCAGCAGTAGCCACTATGGAAAACGTGGAGGTTTAAAAAAAACTTAACAATAGCTGCCATATGATCCAGCTATTCCACTCCTGGGTATTTGTCTGAAAAATATAAAAACACGTATTCAAATAGATATGCATACCCCTATGTTTATTGCAGTGTTATTTACAATTACCAAGATATGCAAACGACCTGTGTCTGTTGACAAATAAAGACGTGGTGCATATATACAATGAAATACTACTTAGCCCTAACAAAGATAAAATCTTGTCATTTGCAATATTATTAATAGATCTTGAAGTTATTTCCCTTAAGGGAAATAAGTCAGACAGAGAAAGACAAATACCTTATGATTTCACTCATTTGTGGATTATGAAACAAAACAAAATAAGTGAACAACAAAACAAAACAAAAAGCAAAACACAAATACACAGAACAGATCGGTAGTTACCAGAGGGGAAGCAGAATAGGGAGAGGGCAACATGAGTAAAAGGGGTCAACTGTATGGTGATGGGTGTTCAGGTGTATATGCTGTAGTGTATATGCTGTAGTGTATACAGAGTTGAATTATAATGTTGGTTTTCCCAGGTGGTGCTAGTAGTAAAGAAGCCACCTGCCAATGCAGGAGACATAAGATTTTCAGTTTTGATCCTTGGGTTGGGAAGATCCCCTGGAGGAGGGAATGGCAACCCACTCCAGTATTCTTCCCTGGAAAATCCCATGGACAGAGAGACAGAATCACAAAGAGTCAGACATAGCTAAGGCGATTTAGCACACCTGTGTGCACATGTTATTTACTAGGCTTCTTATGTGGAACGAATACTAAACAACAATGATATGTATTGTGTAGTCCACAGTATCTTAATAAGTCTTTGATGAGGACTGTTGTGCAACTTACAAAGCAATTCAGTAATTTTTTAAAGCTAAAAGTCGTATTAAAGATGCTGTACCATCATCTATTTTTGCTAAAGATTAATGGCAAAGGAGAAGTGATTCTCATTGATAAGTAAAAACATTTAAAAAGAAATTATTTCATTTAAAAACAAATTCCCTGTTGCCCTTATCAGATTTTTTTCTATATTAACTTTGTGTAAGTTTTTTATTCTGTGCTATTTGATTCAGTTCAGTTCAATTCAGTTGCTCAGTCATGTCTGACTCTTTGCGACCCCATGAACCGCAGCATGCAAGGCCTCGGTGTCCATCACCAACTCCTGGAGTCCACCCAAACCCATGTCCATTGTGTCAGTGATGCTATCCAACCATCTCATCCTCTGTTGTCCCCTTCTCCTGCCCTCAATCAACCCCAGCATCAGGATCTTTTCAAATTAGTCAGCTCTTCCCATCAGGAGGCCAAGGTATTGGAGTTTCAGCTTCAACATCAAGTGCTCCAATGAACACCCAGGAGTGATCTCTTTTAGAATGGACTGGTTGGATCTCCTTGCAGTCCAAGGGACTGTCAAGAGTCTTCCCCAACACCACAGTTCAAAAGTGTCAATTCTTCCGCGCTCAGCTTTCTTCACAGTGCAACTCTCACATCCATACATGACCACTGGAAAAACCATAGCCTTGACTAGATGGACCTTGTTGGCAAGTGATGTCTCTGCTTTTTAATATGCTGTCTGCTAAGTCGCTTCAGTCGTGTCCGACTCTGTGCGACCCAGAGACGGCAGCCCACTAGGCTCCTCCATCCCTGGGAGTCTCCAGGCAAGAATACTGAAGTGGGTTGCCATTTCCTTCTCCAATGCATGAAAGTGAAAAGTGAAAGTGAAGTCGCTCAGTCGTGCCAACTCTTAGAGACCCCATGGACTGCAGCAAACCAGGCTCCTCAGTCCATGGGACTTTCCATGCAAGAGTACTGGAGTGGGATGCCATAACTTCCCTTCCAAGGAGTAAGCGTCTTTTAATTTCATGGCTGCAATCACCATCCACAGTGATCTTGGAGCCCAGAAAAAAAAAAGGCAGACACTGTTTCCCCATCATTTGCCATGAAGTGATGGGACCGGATGTCATGATCTTCATTTTCTGAATGTTGAGCTTTAAGCCAACTTTTTCACTCTCCTCTTTCACTTTCATCAAGAGGCTTTTTAGTTCCTCTTCACTTTCTGCCATAAGGGTGGTGTCATCTGCATATTTGAGGTTACCGATTTTGCTCCTGGCAATTTTGATTCCAGCTTGCGCTTCTTCCAGCCCAGCATTTCTCATGATGTACTCTGCATAGAAGTTAAATAAGCAGGGTGACAATATATAGCCTTGATATACTCCTTGTCCTATTTGGAACCAGTCTGTTGTTCCATGTCCAGTTCTAACTGATGCTTCCTCACCTGCATACAGGTTTTTCAAGAGGCAGGTCAGGTGGTCTGGTATTCCCATCTCTTTCAGAATTTTCCACAGTTGATTGTGATCCACACAGTCAAAGGCTTTGGCATAGTCAATAAAGCAGAAATAGATGTTTTTCTGGAACTCTATTCCTTTTTCCATGATCCGGCAGATGCTGGCAATTTGATCTCTGGTTCCTCTACCTTTTCTAAAACCAGCTTGAACATCTGGAAGTTCACAGTTGATGTATTGCTGAAGACTAGCTTGGAGAATTTTGAACATTACTTTACTAGCATGTGAGATGAGTGCAATTGTGCGGTAGTTTGAGCATTCTTTGGCATTGCCTTTCTTTGGGATTGGAGTGAAAACTGACCTTTTCCATCCTGTGGCCACTGCTGAGTTCTCCAAATTTTCTGGCATATTGAGTGCAGCACTTTCACAGCATCATCTTTTAGGATTTGAAATAGTTCAACTGGAATTCCATCACCTCCACTAAGCTTTCTTCGTAGTGATGCTTCCTAAGGCCCACCTGACTTCACATTCCAGGGTGTCTGGCTCTAGGTGAGTGTGAGTGATCACACCTTCATGATTATCTGGGTTGTGAAGATCTTTCTTGTACAGTTCTTCTGTGTATTCTTGCCACCTCTTCTTAATAACTTCTGCTTCTGTTAGGTCCATACCATTTCTGTTCTTTATTGAGCCCATCTTTGCATGAAATGTTCCCTTGTTATCTTTAATTTTCTTGAAAGATCTCTGCTACTGCTAAGTCATGTCAGTCATGTCCGACTCTGTGTGACCCCATAGATGGCAGCCTAACAGGCTCCCCCGTCCCTAGGATTCTCCAGGCAAGAACACTGAGTGGATTGCCATTTCCTTCTCCAATGCATGAAAGTGAAAAGTAAAAGTGAAGTCGGTCAGTCGTGTCCAACTCTTAGCGACCCCATGGACTGCAGCCTACCAGGCTCCTCCGTTCATGGGATTTTCCAGGCAAGAGTACTGGAGTGGGGTGCCATCCATTCTATTGTTTTCCTCCATTTCTTTGCATTGATCACTGAGGAAGGCTTTCTTATCTCTCCTTGCTATTCTTTGGAATTCTGCATTCAAATGGGTATATCTTTCCTTTTCTCCTTTGCTTTTTGCTTCCCTTCTTTTCACAGGGATTTGTAAGGCCTCCTCAGACAGCCATTTTGCTTTTTTGCATTTCTTTTTCTTGGGGATGGTCTTGCTCCCTGTCTCCTGTACAATGTCAAGAACCTACGTCCATAGTTCATCAGGCACTTTGTCTATCAGATCTAGTCCCTTAAATCTATTTCTCACTTCCAATGTATAGTCATAAGGGATTTGATTTAGGTCATAGCTGAATGGTGTAGTAGTTTTCCCCACTTTCTTTAATTTAAGTTTGAATCTGGAAGTAAGAAGTTCATGATCTGAGCCACAGTCTGCTCCCAGTCTTGTTTTTGCTGACTGTATAGATCTTCTCCATCTTTGGCTGCAAAGAATATAATCAATCTGATTTTGGTGTGACCATCTCGTGATGTCCATGTGTAGAGTCTTCTCTTGTGTTGTTGGAAGAGGGTGTTTGCTATGACCAGTGCTTTCTCTTGGCAGAACTCTGTTAGACTTTGCCCTGCTTCATTCTGTACTCCAAGGCCAAATTTGCCTGTTACTCCAGGTGTTTCTTGACTTCCTACTTTTGCATTCCAGTCCCCTATAATGAAAAGAACATCTTTTAAAAACATTTTATTTATTTTTTACTTTCTTTTTGGGGTGTTAGTTCTAGAAGATCTTGTAGGTCTTCACAGAACCATTCAACTTCAGCTTCTTCAGCATTACTTGTAGGGGCATAGACTTGGATTACCGTGATATTGAATGGTTTGCCTTGGAAATGAACAGAGATCATTCTGTCATTTTTGAGATTGCATCCAAGTACTGAATTTCGGAATCTTTTGTTGATTATGATGGCTACTCCATTTCTTCTAACAGATTCCTGCCCACAATAGCAGATATAAAGGTCATCTGAGTTAAATTCACCCATTCCAGTTCATCTTAGTTCGCTGATTCCTAGAATGTCGATGTTCACTCTTGCCATCTCCTGTTTGACTACTTCCAATTTGCCTTGATTCATGGACCTAACATTCCGGGTTCCTATGCAATATTGCTCTATGCAATATTCCTATGCAATATTGCTCATGGTGGAGAGGTCTGACAGAATGTGGTCCACTGGAGACGGGAATGGCAAACCACTTCAGTATTCTTGCCTTGAGAACCCCATGAACTGTATGAAAAGGCAAAAATATAGGACACTGAAAGATGAACTCCCCAGGTTGGTAGGTGCCCAATATGCTATTTGATTATGTTGAAAGAATTAATTGCTTGAGCATTCATAGCTGTGCTGTGCTAAGTCAATTTAGTCATGTCCAACTCTGTGCAACCCTATGGACTGTAGCCCACCAGGCTCCTCTCTCCATGGATATCTATCTCTAGGCAAGAACACTGGAGTGGGTCGCCAATTCCTCCTCCAGGTGATCTTCCTGACCCAGGGATCGAACCTGGGTCTCCTGCATTGCAGGCAGATTCCTTATAGTCTGTACCACCAGGGAACCCCGAGCATTTCCTGATTTAGGATTATCAGCAGTTCATTGTTTGGCAGTGAGTCTTTGAACAATTCTGTAGGATAAAGTACGGTTCATTCTAAAGTCATTTATAGGTCTCAGGCTTGAAGGTGACTCAGATCACTGATGAGAATTATAGACAGTGACATAATTTTGAAAAAAGATATTAGAGTGGAAGAAATGAGTAAATGTTTTTGTAAGTAACAGTGACAACAATAAAAAATAATAAAACCATTAAAATGTACAAGTTACACTGGAATGTGCTGTAAAGTTGCTCTGTTTTTTTCCATCTCTATAATTGATTCTGGTGAATCTTACTTCAAATTCATACTTCTGTCACCTGTCTACAACACAGAATTAAAAAAAAAGAAAACTAATGTACCAAATGCCAACAAAAATTATTGTTGAACACAATTATTTATTTGAAATATAATGGTCCCTAAATATCTGTGAAATTTGGAAACTGCTGGAAAAGTATCAATAAAGTAAATAGAGATATTTTAAAAGCATAACTAAAAACAAATGATTTTTTTAGAGTTTAGATTCAGTACCATTTTCTAAAACAATTCAAAACCATATTTGTCAGAGTTCTGGGATAAGGCATTTGAGGAAGTTGCTGCCAGTCGATTTTTGTTCATCTCAAAACAAACAAATAAGAAAGAAAACAATAGGTTTGATAATGGATATTGTGTTTGGTATGAGAGATTGGCTGTATATATTCACTAGCAATGGAATGAATGGTAATTCTAAAATTTATTAAATAAAATACATTGTTAATTTTGTTTTTTTCTGAATTGAAAATACTGGTTGGGTTTTGTGGCGGTTGGGTTGGCTTCTTTGAAGTAACTAAATTGACAACCAAAAAAGTGAAAGCCTGTTTTTAAGTTCTTTTCATGTCTTTCACCACCTAAAACATATCTATGCATAATGAACTTTAAAATCCATGCTTTTTATATCCTCTCCCACAATAATCATTTTATAGATTTTAACTGCAGAAAGAATGTCTGAGAAATAATCTCTAAATACTGCTCGTGCTATGCACAGATGCGCCTACACATAAACAGAGACACACACACTTTAAATGTGCATCAGGAAGATATGTAAGGGTTATATCTTTATAATGACTAAGTTATTTAATATCACAGATTAATCCTTTTTTTCTAATTTTATTGAAATTAAGCAATATCTTCAAGGAGTCCTTTAGCTAGCTGACACAATCTAAAATACCTTCATTTTCAGTGTCTTTGGAGTTAAGTGGAAACCGGTGTACTGCCTTCTGCTTGCTTTCATGAATAGAATTTAGTTGTGCTAAGGTAATGGTACAAATTTACAGTATCCATAAAAGCACCGTTATTGTATTGCTTTGCCTAATGCATTAGGAAGAGAAGACCACTTGGCAGACACCACATATCTACAAACAAACGAAATGCACTAAAATCAAAATTGCATTACTTTTGTCAATAATTTGTGTTATAATTTTTATGGCAAAAATTAATGGAAAGGATTCCTTAAATAAAAATGGGTCTGACGTTTTCCTTTTGTTGTTGCTGCCCTGATTGTATTTACATCCAGTCATTTATTGCCCATTAAAGAAGTAATGCTATGTTAATATAAGGGGGAAAAAAATCAATGCTACTGAGATCAGTAGCTGTGGGGAAACAGTGCAGCAGCTGGTTTGCAAACAGCGAGCCCATATAGATCAATGAAATTACAAGCGAAATCTGCTGATGCTCACAAACTGCTCCAGCAGTGTGCTGGCTAACCTTTTTCAAGTTCAAGAGCTCTAGAAACCCAGAGATAACTAAATGGAAAGCAGGGCAAAGGCAACCAGGAGACGGTGACAATGCACCTGGAGTACTTTACTGTGATACATAGTGTGCTACTTTTGCAGCTACCAGGATAACTGCATACTTTTAACCTGTAGAAAAGCCCTATAACCTGTAAATGAGTTGCATAGAGCGCTTTCACATCCCAGACAATCTCTACCTTAAGAGGGTTCCTTACCTGGAACATCAGAAGGCTCCATGATATCTCACAAATCTGCTTATTGAGCTAAATTCCAGAAAATACTAATCTGTGAGCTAAGACTGGGATTCTAGAATATGTTTGGGTTTGGTGACTTACTGTGGTCTCTAAAATTTTCTTTATTCTAAGACATTATGAAATGCATCGAGCCTCTGCTTTTTGATAACAAATCACTGATCAAATACAGGCACATTTAATATTTGAAAAAGACAAGTTTTCCATCTCAATAAACTGATTTTTAGTGTCAATTTAAATGATAGTGTTAAGTGTTTTTCCTGATAAGGATTGAATTTTCAAATTTTCTGTTAGGTAAGCCTTCCATGGGCACATTGGCAGCTTACACATTTGCATGAAGTGAAGTGAAGTGAAGTGGCTCAGTCGTGTCCGACTCTTTGCGACCCCATGGACTGTAGCCCGTCAAGCTCCTCTGTCCATGGGATTTTCCAGGCAAGAGTACTGGAGTGGGTTGCCATTTCCTTCTCCAGGGGNACTCTTTGCGACCCCATGGACTGTAGCCCGTCAAGCTCCTCTGTCCATGGGATTTTCCAGGCAAGAGTACTGGAGTGGGTTGCCATTTCCTTCTCCAGGGGATCTTCCCAACTCAGGGATCGAACGCTTTATCCTCTGAGCCACCAGGGAAGCCCTGTTTTTTAATCAAGTGTGTATAGACATAATAGGAACACTAAAATCATATGGAGTAAACTTAATCATAAAATATTATTCCTACTTAAATTCTTCTGAATCAAGTTGTCAACAAAAAAAACAAAAAGTTATTTATCCCCTTCCTTCCTCTCTCCCTCCCTAAATCAATCAAAGAAAATGCAAAGCCAAGCCAGTGGCTATAGCCCCAACCTAAATCAAGCCTGTCAGCAAGGCTGACCACACTCCATATCCTCCTCAACTGTGCACTGAGTAAAAATGTCCTGAGAAGCACAGGATGTGCTTTCTTTGAACCCTAGTTCAATAATCATTTTGATTTAAATCATTCTGTCTGTCTCGTCCCTCTAAGATAGTGACACCAGAGTGACATGATCTTTGTGGGACTGTCTCTCTGTATACTGGCAGAAATCTCAGCCAAATAGCACAATTGGCAATTCTCTTAATTCAGGCTCCTTATTTAAATCTACCTTGATTTTTACATTCAAAATCACTTTTTGGGGGTATGATTTGTGGAAACAGTGTCAGACTTTACTTTTTTGGGCTCCAAAATCACTGCAGATGGTGACTGCAGCCATGAAATTAAAAGACGCTTACTCCTTGGAAGAAAAGTTATGACCAACCTAGACAGCATAGTCAAAAGCAGAGACTTTACTTTGCCGACTAACGTCCGTCTAGTCAAGGCTATGGTTTTTCCAGTTGTCACGTATGGATGTGAGAGTTGGACTGTGAAGAAGGCTGAACGCTGAAGAATAGATGCTTTTGAACTGTGGTGTTGGAGAAAACTCTTGAGAGTCCCTTGGACTACAAGGAGATCCAGCCAGTCCATTCTGAAGGAGATCAACCCTGGGATTTCTTTGGAAGGAATGATGCTAAAGCTGAAGCTCCAGTACTTTGGCCACCTCATGCGAAAAGTTGACTCATTGGAAAAGACTCTGACGCTGGGAGGGATTGGGGGCAGGAGGAGAAGGGGATGACCCAGGATGAGATGGCTGGATGGCATCACTGACTTGATGGATGTGAGTCTGAGTGAACTCCGGGAGTTGGTGATGGACAGGGAGGCCTGGCGTGCTGCGATTCATGGGGTCACAAAGAGTCGGACATGACTGAGTGACTGAACTGAACTGAACTAATTACAATTTTGGGGGCTTCCTCATGGCTCAGTGGTAAAGAACCCACCTGCAATGCAGGGGATTCAGGTTTGATATCTGGGTCAGGAATATTCCCTGAAGAAGGAAATGATAATCAACTCCAGTATTCTTACCTGGGAAATCCCATGGACAGAGGAGCCTGGTGGGCTAGTCCATGGGGTTGCAAAAGAGTTGGACATGACTTAATGACTAAATGACAACAATAAATACATTTTTTAGTAGACAAGATAAAACAGGAGATATTTTCTTTTCCGTATAATAATACTCACACTTGAGATAAGTTGTTACATTTTAGGGTGTATGAACTTAAAAAATAATGTCCACAATAAGCAGAGTGTAGATACTATCTCCTAAGTAATTTTAGAAAAACTAAAATGAGCAATATGTATATTTGCCTACTAATATTTTAGGTAATGTGACCACTGACAAATAGACCAAGTGATACAATTAAACATTTTATTTAAAAATATCTTTTTCTCATATTTTCAAATTTTCAAAGTATTTTCATTTATTTTGATATCCTAATGAATACTGTGAGGCAAACATATTGGATATTATACCTCCTGTTCAGTGAAGAATACAGAGACTAAGTCAACTAATCAGTGATGAGAACTCAACTCCTGGGAACAAACTCCATTATTTTATTACTGCCTCTCTTTTATACTTTGAGTTGGGATATATGAAATAAGAAAAAAATACTGAAAATAAGATGAAAAATTTGCTCCTCAACTGTATTGTTATACTTATCATTCTGATCCAGAAAGTAAAAGACACTCAAGAGTCTTTAAACTTGGGTAACGGAGTAAGTTCATAATTCAAAAATAATTTTTCAGGACTCTTTAAAATGCATTGTATTAACACTGGCAGAGTATCACAGAGTTATTGTAAAGTCTTCACAAAGAAGACAAGAAATAAATATACAATCATGCTTTACAATAGCTGTGGAAATGGTTGATGAAGCGCAGGGAAGTATAATGGTATTTATTATATCTGTGACATGGGGGAAGTATTTCCAAGTAGATGTCCACTTGGAGATTGTCCACTTTCCAGCTAAAAACCAGAATAATATCATTTCCTACCACCATCACCAAAGAGTAGAGATGTACAATAAACAGGTGGACAGAAGTAAAATCAAGTAAAATAAGTGGCTATAGCTGATAGACAAGATCTAGACAAAAACAAAGTAATAAACTAGAGAACACTGGCAGATAACTTTCTTTTAATACATTAATGATTAATGGTTTTTTAAGTTCTTTTTTCATGAGTATTAGTATTATATATGTTGATATATGTTATTTATAATGATAATTGGTATGTTTGCTTATGTTGATTCTTGGTATGGTGGTTTAGTCACTAAGTTGTATCTGACTCTTGAGGGCCGTGGAATGTAGCCAACCGGCTTCCTCTGTCTGTGGAATTTTCCAGGCAAGAATACTGGAGTGTGTAGACACTCCCTTCTCCAGGGGATCTTTCTGACCCAAGGACTGAACCTAGGTCTCCAGCATTGCAGGCAGATTATTTACTAACTGAGCCACCAGGGAAGCACCTTGGTAAAATGTACCTAATTTATTTCACACTGTGGCTTTTTACTTACTCTCAACTAATCCATTTGTTAACATTATGCAGTATTAAATTAACAGAATCTATTATGAATGGTTAAAAAAGAGATCTGAATTGTGTAGAGATCATTATATAATTGTAATCACAATTGTGATATTTATCAGAAAAAGACAAGAAAAGCTGCTCTCTTTCAACATGCTGCCTTAATAAGGCCTCATCCTTTCTGATTGTGCCATTCTTCCTAATTTTAGAAAAATCATCAAGATTTTTTTCAATACTTTCCATATTAGAAGACTCATTGGTTGAATGATTAAATGACAGTATGTATATATAACTATAACCAGTGTGTGTGTGTGTATCTATGTGTAGATAAACATTGGTTACAAATTAATTTAGATGTCACACTTTTAGACTTAATGTTTTTTAAGCATTAACTTTATATAAATATAATTTATATATGTAATTGTATATATCATTTATATAAATGTGATCATTTTTGAGTTGTTTACCTCCATGAAATATCTCCACAGTCCCATTGCCCTATTGGAGACCATTCCTCCTGACACTCACAACTCCAGAAAACGTTGATTTTTTTTTTCAATTTTTGTTTTATATTGGAGGTCCCTGATGGCTCAGTGGGTGAATAATCTGCCTGCAGTGTAGGAGACACAGGAAACACGGGTTCGATCCCTAAGCTGGGAAGATCCTCTGGAGAAGGAAATGGAAATCCACTCCAGTATTCTTGCCTGAAAAATCACATAGATAGAAGAGTCTATGGAGCCATAGAGAGTCAGACATGGCTGAGCGACTAAGCATGCATGAAGGCATAGCTGAATTACAATGTCATACTAGGTTCAGGTACACAGAAATATGATCCAGTTATACATACACATATATTCATTCTTTTTCAGATTTTTCCATATGGGTTTATACAGAATATTGAGTAGAATTCCCTGTGCTGTAACAGGAGGTCACTGATTATCTGTTTTATATACAGTGGTATGTATATGTTAATCCCAAACTCCTATTTTATCCCTCCCCCGATCTTTCCCTTTTGGTAACCATAAGTTTGTTTTAGAGGTCCGTGAGTCTGTAAGTTACTTTGTATCACTTTTTTTTAGATTCCACATATAAGTGATATCATATGACATTTATCTTCCTCTGACTTACTTCACTTAGTGTGAGAATCTCTAGGCCCATCTACATTGCTGCTGCAAATGGCATTATTATATTCTTTTTTATGGCTGAGTAATAATATATATTAATATATAATAATATATTATATATATATATAATTATTCTTCTTCATCCATTCTTCTATCAGTGAATATATAGGCTGTTTTCCTGTTTTGGCTAGTGTAAATAATGCTGTGATGAATATTCAGATGCATGTATCTTTTCAAGTTATGCCTTTTTTTGTATATATGCCCAGGAGTGGGATTGCAGGATCATATGGTAGCTGTTTTGTTTTTTTCAGTAACCTCCATACTTTTTTTCCAGTGATTATGTGAATTTACATTCCCACCAACAGTGTAAGAGGGTTCTCTTTTCTCCACACCCTCTCTAGCATTTACTGTTTGTAGACTTTTTGATGATGGCCATTCTAACTGTTATGAGGTGATACCTCACTGTAGTTTTAATTTGCATTTCTCTAATAAGTAGTGGTGTTGAGCATCTCATCATGTACTTTTTGGCTATTTATATGTCTTCTTTTGAGAAATATCTATTTAGATCTGCTCATTTTTTATTGGGTTCTCTCTCTCTCTCTCTCTTTTTATATTGAACTGCATGAGCTGCTTGTGTAGTTTGGAGAGTAATCCTTTGTCAGTCACTTCACCTGAAAATACTTTCTCCTATTCTGTAGGTTGTCTCTTCATTTGCTTATGTTTTTCTTTGCTGTGTAAAAGCTTTAAAGTTTAGTTAGGGCCCATGTGTTCATTTTGTTTTTATTGCCATTATTCTTGTATACAGATCCAAAAAGTTATCACTATGATTTATTTCAAAGAGTATTCTGCCTGTGTTTTCCTCTAAGAGTTTTATAGTGTCTGGTTTCACATTTAGGTATTTAATGCATTTTTATTTTATTTTTTTGTGTTAGAGAGTGTGCTAATTTTACATTTTCATATGTAACTGTCCATAGTTCCCAACACCACTTATTGGAGAGGCTGTCTTTCTAACTGTATATTTTTGCCTCCTTTGTTATAGATTTATTGACCAGAATTGAATGGAATTATTTCTGGGCTTTCTATTCTTTTTCATTGATCTAATATTTCTGTTTTTGTGTCAGTACCACACTGTTTTGATGACTGTAGCTTTGTAGTACAGTTTGATGTCAGGGAGCTTAATTTATCCAGATCCATTTTTCTTTCTTAGGATTGCTTTGGCTATTCACAAAAGCTATTGGCTTTTGTGTTTCCGTATAAATTAAAAAAAAAAAAAGAATTGTTCTGGTTCTGTGAAAACTGTCATTAGTAATTTGATAGGAATTGCATTGAACCTGTAGATTACCTTGAGTAATATATTCATTTTGACAATATTGATTTTTCCAATCCAAAAACATGGTATGTCTTTCCATCTGCTTGTGTCATCTTCAGTTTCTCTCATCAGTGTCTTATAGTTTTCAGAGTATAAATCTTTTGTCTCCTTAGCTAGGCTTATTCTTGGGTGTTTATTCTATGATGAGATGGTAAATGGGATTGTTTCCATAATTTCTCTTCCTGATATTTCATTGTTAGTATATAGGAATGCAACTGATTTTTATGTATTAATTTTATATCATTTAATAATTTTATATAAGTAGATTCATGAAATATAGACCCTTTAAGTTTTTTCTTTCACTTAAGATAATGGTTTTGGTTGAATTTCACTGTTCTGTGTATCAATAATCACTTTCTTTCTATTTTTCAGTAGAGATTAGATGAAAATATCACACTTTGCATATGGTTATTAAGCTGTTGATTCACAGTTGGCTTTCAAAACTGAGGAAAAAAAGTCATTGTTTTACATTTAAAAATATATCTTTAATGTCTGTATTAGTAGAGGACAGTTAGATGGTCATGTTTAGCTCTTTTTAAAAGTTCTTTATAATTAATTATGTTTATTTTTGTCTGCCCTGGGTCTTTGTTGTTTTATGTGGCCTTTCTCTGGGCTTCCCTATTGGATAAGCTGGTAAAGAATCCACCTGCAATGCTGAAGATCTGGGTTCAATCACTGGGTTGGGAAGATCCCTGGAGTGGTTTAGGTACCCACTTAAATCAAATCTCTAAATAAAATTCAGGTATGACTTAAATCAAATCCCTTATGATTATACAGTGGGAGTGACAAAAAATTTCAAAGGAGTATATATGATAGATTTCCTGGAGAACTATGGACAGAGGTTTGTGACATTGTACAGGAGACAGTGATCAAGACCATCCCCAAGAAAAAGAAATGCAAAAAGGCAAAACGGTTGTCTGAGGAGGCCTTACAAATAGCTGAGAAAAGAGAAGCTAAAGGCAAAGGAGAAAAGGAAAGATATACCCATCTGAATGCAGAGTTCCAAAGAATAGCAAGGAGAGACAAGAAAGCCTTCCTCAGTGATCAGTGCAAATAAATAGAAGAAAACAATATAATGGGAAAGACTAGAGATCTCTTCAAGAAAATTAAAGATACCAAGGGAACATTTTATGCAAACATGAGCACAATAAAGGACAGAAATGGTATGTACCTAACAGGAGCAGAAGATATTAAGAAGAGGTGGCAAGAATACACAGAACCATACAAAAAAGATCTTCATGACCCAGATAATCACCAAGGTGTGATCACTCACCTAGAGCCAGACATCCTGGAATGTGAAGTCAAGTGGGCCTTAGGAAGCATCACTACGAATAGAGCTAGTAGAGATGATGGAATATCACTTGAGCTATTTCAAATCCTAAATGATGATGCTATGAAAGTACTGCACTGAATATGCCAATAAATTTGGAAAACTCAGCCACAGGACTGGAAAAGGTCAGTTTTCATTCCAATCCCAAAGAAAGACAGTGCCAACGAATGGTAAAACTACTGCACAATTGCACTCATTGAACACACCAGCAAAGTAATGCTCAAAGTTCTCCAAGCCAGGTTTCAATAGTATGTGAATCATGAACTTCCAGATGTTCAAGCAGGATTTAGAAAAGGGAGAGAAACCAGAGGTCAAATTGCCATCTGTTGAATCATCAAAAAAGCAAGAGAGTTCCAGAAAAACATCTACTTCTACTTTATTGTCTATGCCAAAGCATTTGACTCTGGTCACAAGAAACTGTGAAAAATTCTTCAAGAGATGGAAATACCAGACCATCTGACCTGCCTCCTGAGAAATCTGTATGCAGGTCAAGAAGCAACAATTAGAACTGCACATGGAACAACAGACTGGTTCCAAATTGGGAAAGCAGTACATCAACCCTGTATATTGTCACCCCGCTTATTTGACTTACATACAGAGTACATCATGTGAAATGCTGGTCTGGAAGAAGCACAAGCTGGAATCAAGATTGCCAGGAGAAAAATCAATAACCCCAAATATGTAGATGATACCACCCTTATGGCAGAAAGAGAAGAACTAAAGAGCCTCTTGATGAAAGTGAAAGAGGAGAGTGGAAAACGTTGGCTTAAAACTCAACATTAAGAAAACGAAGATCATGGCATCCACTCCCATCACTTCATGGCAAATAGATGGTGAAACAATGGAAACAGTGATAGACTTTATTTTCTTGGCCTCCAAAATCACAGATGATGACTACAGTCATGAAATTAAAAGATGCTTGCTCCTTGGAAAAGAAGCTATGACCAACCTAGACAGCATATTAAAAAGCAGAGATATTACTTTGCTGACAAAGGTCCGTCTACTCATAGCTGTGGTTTTTCCAGTCGTCACGAATGGATGTGAGAGTTAGACCATAATGAAAGCTAAAGACCAAAGAATTGATCCTTTTGAACTGTGGTGTTGGAGCAGAATCTTGAAAGTCCCTTGGACTGCGAGGAGATCAAACCAGTCAATTGTAAAGGAAATCAATCCTGAATATTCCTTGGAAGGAATGATGCTAAAGCTGAAGCCCCAATACTTAGGCCACCTGATACAAAGAACTGACTCATTGTAAGAACCCTGATGCTGGGAAAGATTGAAGGCAGGAGAAGAAGAGGGCAACAGAGGATAATTTGTTTGGATGAAATCACTGGCTTGATGGACCTGTGTTTGAGCAAACTGTGGGAGTTGGTGATGGACAGGGAAGCCTGGTGTGCTACAGTCCATGGGGTCACAACGAGTTGGACACAGCTGAGTTACTGAACTGAACTGAACCGCTCCAGTATTCTGGCTGGGAGAATTCCATGGACTGTGTAGTCCATGGGGTCGCCAAGAGTCAGACACGATGAACGACTTTCACTTTCACTTTTTTCTCTAGTTGCGGCAAGGGCAGGCTCTTCTTCGTTGTGATGCCTGGACCTCTCCTCGCATTGGCTTCTCTTGTGGAGCACAGGCTCTAGTGCGTGGACTCAGTAGTTGTGGAGCACAGGCCCAGTTGGTCCATGGCATGTAGAATCCTCCCAGACAGGGACTGAACCCAGGTCCTCTGCATTGGCATGTGGGTTCGTATCCACTGAGCCACCAGGGAAGTCCTCTTGTCTACTTCTGCATTGTGTATTGAGATATAGATTATTCTCCTATTGGAAAATGTCACTCTATACTTATGAAAGTAAGAGACTGAAACAGTTGACTTACTGTTAGAAAAATAATTTTAATTCAGTCTTAGTCCATGTCTTGAAAATTGCATCTCTGTTTCCTTCTTTAAAAAAAAAATCCTTATCTTTCTTCTGCTAATACTACATACAGCCTTTTTTTTTTTTTTTTTTTACTTTATTTTACTTTACAATACTGTATTGGCTTTGCCATACATTGACATGAATCTGCCACAGGTGTACATGAGTTCCCAATCCTGAACCCCCCTCCCACCACCCACCCCATATCATCTCTCTGGATCATCCCTGTGCACCAGCCCCAAGCATCCTGTATCCTGCATCGAACATAGACTGGCGATGCATACAGTCTTGATTTACGGTGAGATTTAGAGTTCATTGGTGTAAACCCTCCAATTTTATTATTTGTAAAAATTTGGCCATTTTAGGTCATTACATTACTCTATGAATTTTAGAATCAGCTTATCAGTTTCTACTAAAAAGCCTGCTCAAACTTTTACTGGGATTATGTTTAACTATAAATCAATTTGTGGAGCATTAACATTTTAAAAGTAATTAGCTTTGTAATCCATTAACATAGTGTATCTCTTTGTTTATTTAGATATTCTGTAACTTCTCTTAGCAATGTTCTATAGTTTTGAGTGTAGATGTATTCAATATATGTTGTTAAAATTATCCCCAAGGATGGTATGTTATTTGGTGTGATTTTAAATGAATTAAGAAAATTCAC
>SJYQ01002196.1:669295-697420 GCA_006410935.1 Redunca redunca
TGTGATCATGTCTTTCTGTGAAATTTACCTTTTATCATTATGAAATGTTTCTTTTTATCTCTTTCTTTAAGTCTATTTTGCCAGATATTGATATAGTTTTCACAGCCCATTCATGTTTATTTTAATGTTTATCTTTTTAAAAATCCATTTACTTTTAATCAGTGGATTTCTTTGATTTTAAAGTATGTCTCTTGTAGATAACATACAATTGCTCCTTTGCTGATTCTGACAATATCTGTTATTTAATTGCAGCGTTTAATCCATTTGTTGTTGTTTAGTTGCTCAGGGTCTGACTTTTGGAATTCCGTGATCTGTAGCCTGTCCAGCTCTTCTGTCCATGAAATTTTCCAGGCAAGAATACAAGTGAGTTGCCATTTCCTTCTCCAGTGGATCTTATCAAGGCAGGGATTGAACTTGTGTCTCCTTCATTGGCATATGGAGTGCCAATTTACTGCTGCGTTTACCAACGTCTCCTGCATTTACTGCTGAATCACCTGAGAAGCCCATTTAATCCATTAGTACTTTTAAAACTTTGATTTCAAGGTAATATTAAACTTACAGAAAAGTGGGTACAGAGATTTCCTGTATACTCCTCATCCAGTTTCCTCGAATGCTAACATATTACATGTATAATAACTTAAAAAATTAACATTGACTCAATACTCCATTATATATAAACTTTATTGGGTCTCACATGTTTTTATACTAATGTATTTTTCTATTCCAGGATCAAGGCAATGATCCCATCACATTTAACTATAAATCCCCTTTGTCTAATCTGTGACACTTCTATTCTGTGGTCTTTCCTTGTTTCTCATGACCTATTCAGTATTGGTGACTACTAGTCAGCTGTAAGAGGACTGTAATTTCAATTTGTCTGGTGTTTTCTCATTGTTGAATTAAGGTTATGCATTTTAGGCAAGAATACTATGGAAGTGATCTGTCCTTTGCTGTCATATCGAGGGTGCATGACGCTAATATGTCTTACCATGTTAACCGTAATCACTTGATTACAAAGCTGTTGGGTTTCTCCATTGTAAATTTTGTTTGTAATAGATAAATGTCTTGGAGGATACATTATTATTTAATGTATTTATTAATATGCCTGAACTTATGTCTACTATTTTATTGTTTTATCTTTTTCCTATTTTTGTTTTTATTTTCTTTTTCCTTTGGATTATTTTAAGACTTTCCCCCATATGACTTATCTTTGGCCTTTTTTTTTTTGGTGTGACACTGCCATCATTTGGTGGTGTCAGTGTTTTGGACTTTATAGGCATATAATAGGCATGTAATGTCATCTTTTCATTTTCCAAATGACACATAATGTTGTGCTTCTTATCATATACTTATTCATCAACTGTATATCTATTTTGAACTTCCATGAAGTGTCTGTCTGGGGGGTTTCCCCAGTAGCTCATTGGTAAAGAAATCTGCCTGCAATGCAGGAACTACAGGAGACATGGGTTCAATCCCTGGGTTGGGAAGATCCTCTGGAGGAGGGCATGACAACCCACATCATTCTTGCCTGAAGAATCTCCATGGACAGAGGCGTCTGGCAGGCTACAGTCCATTGGGTCGCAAAGAGTAAGACGCGATTGAAGCAACTTAGCATGCACGCATGAGCTGTCTGTCTGGTCTTTGTCTTATTTTTTAATCAGATTTTTTTTCATTTTTGTTGATTTAAATATTGTATTTTATAAATTCTAAAATGTTATTAGTTTTATTTTTGTATTTTGCATTTCTAAGCTAAAATTTCTTATCTTTTTATCCAATATAAGCATATTTTCCTTTACCTCAGTGAGCACATTTCTAATAGCTGCTGTAAAATCTTTGAGAATTTCAACAACTGAGTCATCTTACAGTTGACTTCTACTTATTTTCTTCCTGTTGGACACTGTCATATTTTCCTAGCTGTTTGAATATAGAATAGTTATGCATAGTGTCCTGGATGTTGGACATGTCATGTTTTTGATCCTCTGGATTCTGCTCTGTTTTTCAGAGTGGTATTTTTTGTTTATAAAAGCAGTTATCTTGATTAGACTTTGTGAAGTCTAACTCTGTTCCACTTGTGGTGGGCAGCAGGTTTGATCACTGGCTGTTTTCTTTCTTGTATTCCCCCTTACTCTCTGGTGACCCTAGTCATCCATATCCTTTCCTGTGATTCACCTGCCAGAAACATGATGGTTATTCTATTAGTTTTAGCTAAGCTTCTCCACTTATATAAATGTAACTGCCCTCATGGAAAAGCTGCAAAAACAAGGAACTCTATGCTAGTCACTTACTCCAAGTTTCAACTCCCCTGTGTAATCCATTTGCTTTGTCCACTTTTCAGAGCCCTAGAGTGTTTTGTTTGTTTGTTTTTCTCTATTTTGCTTGTTTTTCCATGTGAATCAATAGTTTTAATTTGCAGGAGTGCATGCAGGAAGATTTTTTATCACCAGCTTATTCCTTCATAAAAATAGAAGAGCCTTAGACCATTTAATTCTTGATGATACACATGTATCTTACTCAAAGAAATACAAGGATGCTTTTGAGAGCTGACATGTTCTGCTGCCTGACAGATGAATATGATTATTATTTCTATTAACAGACATTGAATATTTCTAACAAGTGTGTACAGTTGCTAGTCATTTTAATCTGGGAAGATTATTCTACCAAACTAAGTTCCAAGAGTGGAAAAAAATGGAGCAATTTGGGAATGTGTAGGTTTTGCTGGTAATATATAATCTTAATAAATTCTCATGGTTGAGAAATTAGAGATGATAAAGGCAAAATGACCTGATCTTTCTGATCTATAGATCAGAAAGCTCTGCTCTATAAAACTTTCCAAATTTTTTGTTTGTCACATTTTATTTTTCTCATATGATAACCATCTGAATCTTAAGATGCTTTATTGGTGACTAAAACTGAGGAGGTAGTTTTTCACATCCTGGAAATGGGGATAATAATGCTGCTTGCTCAAAAAATCTTTCTATTTGTATATAGAAGTAACTACTGTGTGGTTGCATCAGATCTTTATATTCATACCATAACTCCATCCCTTCCTAGTTCTGTGAGCCTGTGTAGTTGACCTTATTTCCTATATGGTGATTTTTCTCATCTTTAAAATGGGGATAATAATGCTGCTTGCCTCAAAAAATGTTTATAAAGGAATTAATGTATATTCAGATTTTAGAAAGTACTTGGCACATAAAAATTCTATTGTTAATTACTGATTTTAACCTTAGAAATATCAAGATTATAGATATGTCCTAAAATTTTCAAATAGACAAGGGGACTTATAGAGAAAAGCATAATACGGAGGAAATGGTAATACTTACAATAAGCCTTTCACATTTGGATACTGATGGGTGTAAATTCATTGTTATTTAAGCTTAGTCTTAAATTTCTCTTTTTTCTATATTATTTCACTTAGTTTTCTTTTTAAAATATAGATCTCTCTTCATGGAATTGCCTTTTTTTTCCCCCTCTGCTTGGAAAGCTTCTTTGTTGTATATCCTTTAAAAAAATTGCCTTGCAGTCCTTTATCACATAGCTCAAATGACTCCCCAGAAGACTTAGAGTAACGTAGGGAGAGAGTAAAAATTTTAGAATTAGACAGATTTTGAATATTAGCAATGTCACTCACAAAATGGAGAAGGCACTGGCGACCCACTCCAGTACTCTTGCCTGGAAACTCCCATGGATGGAGGAGCCTGGTGGGCTGCAGTCCATGGGGTCGCAAAGAGTTGGACATGACTGAGTGACTTCACTTTCACTTTTCACTTTTCACTTTCATGCATTGGAGAAGGAAATGGCAACCCACTCCAGTGTTCTTGCCTGGAGAATCCTAGGGATGGGGAAGCCTGGTGGGCTGCCGTCTGTAGGATCGCACAGAGTTGGACACGACTGACATGACTTAGCAGCAGCAGCGCTCACAAAATGTGGAAACTTGACTTACTGTGTCGAGTCTTATCCTCATCTGAAAACGAGGGGAAAGCTTGACTATTCATGAAAAAGAAAGGTGATGAAGATTAAATAAGGTGGTTTTTGTTGAGTCCTTAATTCAGGTCTGGAACCTATTAGGCACTCAGTAACAGTGAATTCTCTTCTCTTTCTCATTTCCTACTTCTGTGAAGTCTTCCTGAACACTGCCAAGAAGATGACATCTGTCTTTCCTCTAACACTGTCTTTCAGGGTCTTCATCATACTCCATTAATATGTCTTTCTTTACTACTGTGTATACTTCTCCTTGTGGAGAAGGCGATGGCACCCCGTGCCAGTACTCTTGCCTGGAAAATCCCATGGATGGAGGAGCCTGGTGGGCTGCAGTCCATGGGGTCACTAAGAGTCGGACACGACTGAGCGACTTCCCTTTCACTTTTCACTTTCATGCATTGGAGAGGGAAATGGCAACCCACTCCAGTGTTCTTGCCTGGAGAATCCCAGGGACGGGGGAGCCTGGTGGGCTTCTGTCTACGGGGTCACACCGAGTCAGACACGACTGAAGTGACTTAGCAGCAGCAGCATACTTCTCCTTGAGGGTGGAGACCTACATGTTTTATGTCTGTCTGTGCACCTATCATAGCACCTGGGCTACTGTACATTTTCTAAATGTTTGTTTGTTTATAGAATGGATTAAAATACTATTAGCTTGAATTTTATTTGAATATATAATTTTCACTTACTAATTAAAGCCGTCAGAGTAGGTAAAAGAGCATTTGAGTCAAATATAATACTGTAGAGGAAAACAAATATGAGCACTTTTCTTTTGTCTTATTCTGACATTTTTTTAAGGTAATGAAAACATCCCCATGACCAGAAATACTCAGGAATAATTCCTCTTGACTGCAGTAAGTACCTACTTTGGAGGAATAGAAAGCTGATGAGCTGCAGGCTTCCCTGCTGCTAAATTCATCTAACAAGGCACTCCTGATGTGTTCTGCTTTTAAGGCCAATGGGAACTCTATAGATTGGTTTGCTTCTCTTTTTCTTGAAAAAGAGAGGACTTTGAGCTGTGCATATTTATGTTCGTAAATAAATTCTCGTGTGAAATGGGAATCCAAGAATCAAGTCTAAGGCATCATAAACAGTAATAAAGTGAATCTGTAGACATATTGCTTTGGTGCTTCTGGGATGAGATCTGCATAGCTAAGGTAAAGTTGAAAGATAAGCTGTTATTGGCAACTCTGGACCTTTCCTGTGTTTTGAATAAGAGAGTTGAGAGACATTGGGTTCTTTGAATGAATTAATCCCTTGAAATACCTATGTGGTTGGGATTTGAAACAATGGTTATCAGAAATGCCAAAAATGATTGGGGCAAAACTTGGCAAGCACTAATTACAACCAAAATGGTCTTTTTACTTGTATGTAGAAGTAGCTGAGCAAAAGAAGTGGAGGCTTGCTCCTGAGGAAGCTAGACATATGCTACCAGCTGAGAGAAAACAGCAGGATGACTCAACTCCAATTGCTACATTCTACATCAAGGAAAGTCATATGCAAATAGAGAAGATAGAAGTGACACAGAGGAGGGAAATCAAACTTAACTGGGACAAAGATGCAGGGGCACATCCAGCTGTAACGAGTGAATAATACTCCTAAATCAGATAGACACATTTCATCCTAGGATATTAAAAACACATAAATGTGAGATCACAGAAACATTATCATTACACTATTAGGAATAATGGAGAGTCAGAAAGCTAATGACCCAGGTAAGAAAGTGATAAGAAAAGGATAAGGTGAACTGTAGAAACCACAGTTTGTAAACTTTGATGATAGAATTTGGTAGAATTGTCTTCTTTACTATTAACCAGATAGTTACTAATCTCCTTGGAAAAAGAAAGCAGAATTAGGTAAAAATGGGTATGGGTATATTAAAAATATTTTGTTGGCAAATCAAAAAATTCTATTGTCATGGGGTGTGGAAAGTTTTCTCCATAATGTGCCAATGGACAAATTATCATGTTGAAGACAAGGGCAGTGAATTTGCAGCCAGCATCACAATATGTGTGATGTCCTACTCTTTGCAACCTGGTGAACTGTAGCCCACCAGGCTCCTCTGTCCATGGGATTTCCCAGCCAATAATACTGGAGCGGGTTGCCATTTCCTCTTCCAGGTTATCTTTCTCACCCATGCACTGGACCCACGTCTTCTGCTGCTGCTACATTGGCAGGTGGATTCTTTATGACTGAGCCACCTGGGAAGCCCAGCCAGCATCCCAATATATTATGACATTAGAAATGTATTTGCTGTGAGCAAGGGATCTGAAATCAGGTAGACCTGTGTTTGAATCCTGCATCTGATCCTTAATATCTGGGTGATCTTGAGGAAATATACTTAAAGTTACTAATTCTGAAAAATGGAGATAGCAATAGTGGCAACCTCATAGAGTTGTTCAGAAGATTAGCTGTGGCTGACATATAGTAAGAGTTGCTGCTAAGTCGCTTCAGTCGTGTCCAACTCTGTGCGACCCCATAGACAGCAGTCCACCAGGCTCCTCTGTCCCTGGGATCTTCCAGGTAAGAATGCTGGAGTGGGTTGCCATTTCCTTCTCCAATGCATGCATGCATGCTAAGTTGCTTCAGTCGTGTCCAACTTTGTGCAACCCTATGGACAGCAGTCCATCAGGCTCCTCTGTCCACAGGATTCTCTAGGCAGGAGTACTGGAGTGGGTTGCCATTTCCTTCTCCAATAGTAAGAGCACAATAGCATATTAACTTAGAAGGGTCCTGTGGTGGAGACACACAAAGTCTTCTATGCAGGCTCACAGAAGGGCAGCTAATCCTTGGGTGGTGTAGGAGTCAGAGCTGGCCAGGAAAGGAGAAGCACAGGGACAGCACAGGAGAACATGCATATTGGCACAGGGATAATAGACTTGATAAATTTCCTCTTCTGAGAATAATAGTTACTCCCTGCAGTTTTAGCTTGGAAAAAGGAAATAACTGAGGAGACAAGGGGATGGTATAAGATGAGGCTGGGCAGGGAGGCCGGGGTAAGCTCACAATGGGCTTTGTATGTTGTTTTAGGAGACTAGAAGCTATACTAAGCATATGCTATGAGAGGAGGGTAGGGGACAACTTAAAATAGTACAGGTGATTAGAATGTAAACTTGTTCAGAGCACCTTCCTCAAAGTTCTAGGTACTTGGAAAGATTTTAGTAAATGTAGCGTTAAATGTTAAATGGCATGTAGATTAAAATGGAATAGCTGTGCTGATTCTTCACCTCATCAACGGGCTCAAAGAGGTAGTTATTTTCACCAGACTTTAAACAAATCCTACTTTTGGTGTTATCTTAGATTTCATTTTTGTTTATGGATGTTATTTTCTCCAAATGTAAGTCCCTGCAAGAGAGTTTGCAGCTGACATGTTCTGAACCTTATGCAGTACACACTTATATGCTAGAAAGAAAGACTGAAAAGAGAATTAGACATTAGTGACTTTTTAGAAAGATCACTAATGCAAGACAAAAAACAATCTTCTTTAGGATTTGTTTTTTTTTTTTTTTACTTCAAAGGGAGGCTTTGAATCCTAGCACCTACTTTGAATCCCTCTAAGATGGCATCGAAATTTAAAGCAGTTGGTTTCTATCTTGCAAGTGCCTATGAGTTCTTTAAACTTTGGGAATGAAAGCAAAGCAAAGAAGTGATATTAATCTTATTTTCAAAATATTCGTGTATTATATCTATTTTTGAAAATATCTGGATGAATACATTATTTGAAGGAATTGTTCATGACCTTGATGATGGTATAAGTGGGCTGTGGCTAAAATAATGAAGCAGGAAAATGGGGGTCAGATAAATGCCTTTCTGCCTATACTCAGTATCTGTCCTTTCCACTTCTTAACTTGCATAGCCTGTCTTCCTGAAACTGAAAAGCACTGAAAGGAATGCATTTGAATTAATGTTAATTCCGAAGTTCTATACCATGAGTCAGCTTTTCAATAATGAAGTTCATATGCAAAGGATGTAGTGGAGGCTTCATTTCTTAGACTGTAACTGCTTATCTTGTGTTTATCCTAGAAGTGCCTTTTGCTTTCTTTACTACTGTTTATACTTTAGGCTTTAGTAATAAATTTGAGGCTTTTAAAATCTAACTTTTATAAATATTAAGTTCTAGAGCCAAAAGATTTTGATTTGATTCTTACTGTTTCAAGTTTTGACTTTCTATAAAATTATACCTTTGCTGAGCTCTAAATCTTTTTTTTTTTTTTATCATAAAATAGAAAATGGATGGGAGTCTGAAAGTCTTGGTTCACACCTCTATAAGGTAAAGGTTTAAGGATTATTTTGAGGCTAACTAGCCTTATGTAATTTGTTTAATAACACATAGAAAGTATTCAAGGAAAAGATACAGTGATGATAATAATAGATACTCATTTTACTTTCCAGGCTAATTGTACAGATTTGAGAATTGTATGAAATATGTGATGTGAGATGGAATGGACCAAAAATACTCAGAGAGAAGGTGCTAAGTAAATATTTGATGAATGAATGGATTAAAACCGAATGTACTAAGAGTTGGACATAATTTGCCTTCTTTGCTCAGAATCTGTTATGGGATAATAACTGGCAAAGCATCAGAAATCTTAGTTCAATATATGATGTTGAATGACTGGGGCAGAATAATTATACCTTCTAAGGCAGTTTCATTTTCTATAAAATGATAATAGTAGTGTACTTTATGGGATTATTGTTTCAGCTACTACAACATTAAATTATTATTCACCAGTCTTTTGGGGAAAGATGCTGTCAGCAATTAGATGTATTTGAACTGTTATTTTTAAGTGGCAAACATATTATTGGGAAAGAAATTATTTATGAAATTTTTCAAGTTTTATAAAGGTTCAGAATTGGACTAATCAGCTAATTTCATTTTGTAATTACAGCATTTTTGAGAGGAATACAATTAGTTGTTACCTATTCTGAACTGTTAAGATGTGTATGCAAGTGACCTGCATTATGAGAATTTTAGTGTACACTAGAATTATACACAGATTTCATTTTCATACCACAACTAGAGGTGATTCTGATTTGTTAACAGTGAGGATTTAATTCCATAGGACTGAGTACCAGATGGCCCATGTGACATTCTCAAGTTTATATTCATAGTACATCCATGGAACTGGTGATGGGGGGCAAGTGTACTATGGATGACTTTTCTGAAGTTGAAGGAGTCTTGGATTACATCACAGCACCACATCCTTGGCACAGTTACCTTTCACCTAAAAGTTGCCACCTCCAGTCTAGCTCACTGCTGCTCTCCAGTGGTCTATGCTGTTTCTCACCCAAAAAATCATGGAAGGAGGCAATGGCACCCCACTCCAGTACCCTTGCCTGGAAAATCCCATGGACGGACGAGCCTGGTAGGCTGCAGTCCATGGGGTCACGAAGAGTCGGACATGACTGAAAGCGACTTCACTTTCACTTTTCACTTTCATGCACTGGAGAAGGAAGTGGCAACCCACTCCAGTGTTCTTGCCTGGAGAATCCCAAGGACGGGGGAGCTTGGTGGGCTGCCGTCTATGGGGTCACACAGAGTCAGACAGGACTGAAGCGACTTAGCAGCAGCAGCAGGCTGTTATTCTGATGTTTGAGTTTCTGTCAGTTGTCTCATATTACAGTTGCTGCATAGAGTTCCCCAGTGATCCAATACTGAACATGAAAACATTTATTGTAATTCACTGGGGATTTTAGATTGTCTCAGACTTTGCATACACTCAAAATATAGGACAAGTGTTTTATATCTGTCCAAGTTGTCCTTTGTTTTTGCTGAAATCAGTAGAAGTCAATGAACAAACCACCTAATGAATATTTACTGAGTGTCTAGTTTGAGTTTGTGCCAAACCTGTGCTAGGATTTTTTTCATGGATTATTTTGAAATGATTATATTATTCCTTGTAAGTTTGGATTATTTTTTTACAGACACACTGGTTGGCTGTTTGAGCAGTTCTAATCAACTGGAGTTGTACATTTGGGTATTGGCAGATAGCCTTATTGTTTCACACTCTTAATGTATATACTGAAGAGGTCAGCAATCCAGCTGTTCATTGAATCTTCACTGGGATTCTGTAGAAAACAGCCTTTGGAGGAAATGCTCACTTTTTAACCCCTTAAGGGGGTGTGAAGGTTGATTTGATATCTCAAAGCAGCATGAACATGGAGAAAAAGGGAGTAGGACAGGAAAGGGGGGAAGCAAGCACCACAGAGTCCTATATTACCAAGAGGGGACAGTTCATAGATATCCATAGCCGGTTGCTTGATCCTGGGACATTTGTATGTCAGGCTGTAGGGAACCACTGTAATTTTGGGAAAAGTCAGCTGGTGGTGTACGAAGGGAGAGAAATTTCTTTTCAGATCCTGTATGTTCCTGTACTCACTGGTCCAAATCCAATCAAGAAACTTCACTGAACTATTGTGGCTCAGGTCTCACTATGCAGCCACTGTGAGGAGCTAGGAATGTTTAACACTCCCTCACTTATGGTGATTTAATCACTGGGAAAATCTGGCCCCATGCCCAGGGGCACTTTACTTCATTCACCAGAGACTGGGGACCAGACCATTAGAGGGTGTGCATTTCCACTGATTATAGAAGGGCTCATGGAAAGCCAGGCATGTTCCTGGTCCTTGCCCTGGAGAAACTGCCACAACTAGCTGGGCCCTCAATCAAGCAAGCCTCTGAGTTCCAGGAGGCAGTTGGGACCAAGAAAAATCTGGAGAAGTAAATTGGATTGGATATAACTGGAATTTTAATGGACTTGGCATAGAGTATGATTCAAATCAGAAACTGACATTTTTTGAAGATCTACTCTGTGTGAAACTTTTTTTTCCCACATGTGTTGCCTAATAAGCATGTTAGTCTTATGTTAGTGGAGTTTAAATAAATTTGTATCTATAAAGATAATTTTGAGACCAAATTGACATTGAAGATGCCTTGACATCTCATATTTCCACAATCCTATTTATCTTGGTCAAACCTTTCAAATCAATCTAGAACTAATTATCTTTATTCTGCTAATTATTTGGGAATTAGATGTTGTGTGAGGCCTTGTGTCTCCCCAGTGATTCCATATTTAGATTGGGCAACTTGCTGCTAGTGCTATTTATACACACTTATGCTTTGGCTATGGTTTTTCCAGTGGTCATGTATGGATGTGAGAGTTGGACTATGAAGAAAGCTGAGCACCAAAGAATTGACACTTTTGAACTGTGGTGTTGGAGAAGACTCTTGAGAGTCCCTTGGACTGAAAGGAGGTCCAACCAGTCCATCCTAAAGGAAATCAGTCCTGGGTGTTCATTGGAAGGACTGATGCTGAAGCTGAAACTCCAATACTTTGGCCACCTCATGCGAAGAGTTGACTCATTGGAAAAGACCCTGACGCTGGGAGGGGTTGGGGGCAGAAGGAGAAGGGGACGACAGAGGATGAGATGGCTGGATGGCATCACTGACTTGATGGATGTGAGTGTGAGTGAACTTCAGGAGTTGGTGATGGACAGGGAGGCCTGGAGTGCTGTGATTCATGGGGTCGCAAAGAGTCGGACACGACTGAGCGACTGAACTGAACTGATGCTTCCTGACTTATTGAAACCTGTGACAACCCCATCTCAGCTCCTAAAAGTTGCTTGCATCTTTTTTCTCCCACAACCCCCTCTTCTGCTAAATTTCTCCCTTCTCAGTGGACTGAGTCCTTTCTGTCCAAGACTGATCCCTGCACCCAAATTCTGGCTTCAACCCTTCCAATGCCTCTCCCTCCTGTATTTTCACCTCTCCCTCTTTGCTGGATGTTTCCTCTCAGTATAGGCAATGGCAGACATTCTTGTCTATCAATTCTTCCCTCCCCCACAGTCACTGCCTTGCTACTTCTTGCTAGCATTCGTAGTTGTTCAGTTGCTAAGTCATGTCTGACCCTTTGCAACCCCATGGACTGCAACATGCCAGACTTCCCTGTCATTCATTGTTTTCTGGAGTTTGCTCAAACTCATGTCCATTGAGTTGGTGATGCCATCCAACCATCTCATTCTCTGTTACCCGCTTCTCCTCCTGCTTTCAATCTTTCCCAGCATCAGGGTCTTTTCCAAGCAGTCGGCTCTTGCGTCATGTGGCCAAAGTATTGGAGCTTCAGCTTCTGCATCAGTCCTTCTAATGAATAGTCAGGGTTGATTTCCTTTAGGACTGACTGGTTTGATCTCCCTGCAGTACAAGGAAATCTCAAGAGTCTTCTCCAGCACCACAGTTTGAAAGCATCAATTCTTCGGCACTCAGTCTTCTTTATGATCCAACTTTCACATCAGTACATGACTACTGGAGAAACCGTAGCTTTGACTAGATGGACCTTTGTTGGCAAAGTGATGTCTGCTTTTTAATACACTGTCTAGGTTTGTTATAGCTTTCCTTCCAAAGAGCAAGCATCTTTTTAATTTCATAGCTGCAGTCACTGTCTGCAGTGATTTTAGCATGCTGCTGCTACTGCTAAGTCACTTCAGTCATGTCCGACTCTGTGTGACCCCACAGATGGCAGCGCACCAGGCTCCCCCATCCCTGGGACCCTCCAGGCAAGAACACTGGAGTGGGTTTCCATTTCCTTCTCCAATGTATGAAAGTGAAAAGTCAAAGTGAAGTCACTCAGTCGTGTACGACTCTCAGCGACCCCATGGACTGCAGCCCACCAGGCTCCTCCGCCCATGGGATTTTCCAAGCAAGAGTACTGGAGTGGGGTGCCATATTACCTTCTCTGATTCTAGCATAGTAGAGCCCAAATTTTATCAGAGATTTATCTTTTGTGGTCAGAGAAAGTGCTGCTTTGATCTGTAGCCTCAGGGAGTATGCCTTGTTATTTATTGTAGCTGGACCAACCTTGCTGACGATTGGTTTAGAGCTGAGCTCAGTGATACTATTTTGGCCAATGAGAATGAGAGGAGTGTTTCCTATATGATACTAGAAAAGTTACTTCACTTCATAAAGAGATGGAAAACATCTCCCTTCCCCTTTTAAAATTCTGCTTCTGGTTATTGCTCTCTGAATGTTTAATGCTTGAAGCTGCTGTAAGCATCTCATAATATAAGGGGACAAGCCTCAGGACAAACCCCAAATGGTGAAAATGACAAAATGGAAAAATGAAAAGACCTATGTCCTTGATGATATCATTTAACGACTGAATTAAACAATCCTGAATCTACTCTACCCACCCTGATGATAGGAGAGATTTAAAAAATAGCTTTATTTTAAATAGCCATTTTTCATCTTATTTTTTCTCTTATACCAAATGAGATTTGTCATCCACCCCACATGTCTTCTGAAACTGTTCTCAGTCAGGTCACAATAAACATTCGATTGACAAAACAACTGACAGTTTTTAATCCTTATCTTGCTTGACCTCTCCATTTCATCATTGACCTCTCTCTACATGAAATGCTACCCTTCCTTGGATTCAATTAAGCATGCCCTCTTGCATTACTTCCTATTTTTCTGATCACTCACTCCTTGGGCTCTTTTAAAAATCATTTTTAAATATTTCAAACAAACTGAAAGTGCGAAAAATAATAGACACTGTGTTTTTACTAGCTAGATTTAACAAATGTTAACATCTAATCATCTTTATTTGTTTTGGAACTTTTCAGATCCAGTCTTCTTTTCCTTCACCTGTCCTTAAAGATGCCTTCTCCAGAGTTGTTTTACATTCTTTTGTTTGTTTGTCTTTTTAACCCATGCCTTCCTGGGTGATTTTATCCACACTAGTGGCTTTATATGGAATTCTTCATCTGAGAATAACTTCCCAAGTTCAAAACCAATGGATTTTAGACATCTTGATATCAATATTCTCCAGGTACTTTAAAATCTTCCTAGTGTTCAGTGCTCACTGAAGTTCAGCAACACAACAGGAGTTGCATCTCAGGAGAGTGACCCTGAAGGGACTCTGTTCTCCATTCAAAACTTTAGAGCCTTCACAGGCTCTTGTTCTAAGCCTACTTCCCCAAGCTCTCTCTAGCCTGTCTGTCTGCCTCAGACACTTGATATAGAGAAGTCACAGGCATCTTACATTGAAACCTGGATCAATTAGAGCTCTTTGTCTTGCTCAGAATAAGCCTCTGTTCATTGAGTGGCTTTATGGTAATAAAATAACCCTATCCTGGCTGTGAAAGCTGGAGTGTATGGAGATTTAATCTGTTAGAATCATCTTTTATCAGTTAATTTTTAACAGAGTGAGTTCTTAGGCTTCTTATGGAGACTGTAATAGAGGCACCGTGTTGTTTGATGCACTTTATAGATCTAATTTGTGTATTTAATCAGTGCCTATTGGAGTTTATTATACATTATTATGTACTATTCTGGATAATAGGAATATGGCAGCTATTTCCATGAAGTTGAGATTTTGGTAAGCAAGGCTAATTTATAAAATCATTACTCAAATAAGTAAAAATATACCTATGATAAGGCTGTGAATAATAGAGACTCTGGATATGTAAAACAGGTGTTCAGTTCAGTTCAGTTCAGTCGGTCAGTCATGTCCAACTCTTTGCGACCCCATGAATCGCAGCACGCCAGGCCTCCCTGTCCATCACCATCTCCCGGAGTTCACTCAGACTCACGTCCATCATGTCCGTGATGCCATCCAGCCATCTCATCCTCTGTTGNAATCCCTCCCAGCATCAGAGTCTTTTCCAATGAGTCAACTCTTCGCATGAGGTGGCCAAAGTACTGGAGTTTCAGCTTCAGCATCATTCCTTCCGAAGAAATCCCAGGGCTAATCTCCTTCAGAATGGACTGGTTGGATCTCCTTGAAGTCCAAGGGACTCTCAAGAGTCTTCTCCAACACCACAGTTCAAACGCATCAATTCTTCGGCACTCAGCCTTCTTCACAGTCCAACTCTCACATCCATACATGACCATAGGACAAACCACAGCCTTAACTAGACGGACCTTAGTCAGCAAGGTAATGTCTCTGCTTTTGAATATACTATCTAGGTTGGTCATAACTTTTCTTCCAAGGAGTAAGCGACTTAATTTCATGGCTGCAGTCACCATCTGCAGTGATTTTGGAGCCCCAAAAAATAAAGTCTGACACTGTTTCTACCGTTTCCCCATCTATTTCCCATGAAGTGATGGGACCGGATGCCATGATCTTTGTTTTCTGAATGTTGAGCTTTAAGCCAACTTTTTTGCTCTCCTCTTTCACCTTCATCAAGAGGCTTTTTAGCTCCTCTTCACTTTCTGCCATAAGGGTGGTGTCATCTGCATATCTGAGGTTATTGATATTTCTCCCGGAAATCTTGATTCCTGCTTATGTTTCTTCCAGTCCAGCATTTCTCATGATGTACTCTGCATAGAAGTTAAATAAGCAGGGTGACAATATACAGCCTTGATGTACTCCTTTTCCTATTTGGAACCAGTCTGTTGTTCCATGTCCAGTTATAACTGTTACTTCCTGACCTGCATACAGATTTCTCAAGAGGCAGGTCAGGTGGTCTGGTATTCCCATCTCTGTCAGAATTTTCCATAGTTTATTGTGATCCACACAGTCAAAGGCTTTGGCATAGTCAATAAAGCAGAANAGGTGAGCCAAGAATTTGATCATGACTTACGGTTAACCAGGAAAAAGTGTGTGAGCTGAAGGAAGATGTGTCTTGTGATGAGAGCTTCTAACAGATCTGTATTTATTCATTTTGCATTCTTAAGGTAAATATCTAAGAAATTCAAGTAGTGTGAATACAAGGCTAAAATTCACTCTGAAAAAAAAGTACTCAAGTAAGTTTTAAATTTGCTTACATGATAAGTTTCTCTCTCTTTTGTGGGATTCACAAGGCATTTTAACCTACTAAAAAAATGCACATTTATGGAGTAAAGAAACATATTTAGCTTTATTTAATCAAGTATGCCCACATGTCCCCAAATTATTTAACCATGAAACCCCTTGTTTTCCCTTGCATTAACACTTTCAACTGGAGTAAAGCTAGTGTTCTCAAAAAGCAAGCAAGCAAGCAAGCAAACAAAAAATTCCAAACCTCTGCTCTGGTCTACGTTATTTCAAGATCAGTGATTGCCTAACTCTTCAGTGTGTGACATTACAGGCCAATAGTGTGGCTAAAGAAGTTCAGAGAGCAGGGAAAGCAGTTGGAGTTGCAGCTGTCTATCCTAGTTGACACATAAAACTGGTGGTCTGGTGAGAACCTGATAATCAATTTCATCGCAGCTCTTCTAGCTCTCTTACTCCTGGTGCACACTGGCTAAATTTATTCTCTCCTGCTTCAGCCAGAAATACCTCGTCTACACCAAGGATTAGCAATTTTTTTCTGAAAAGATCAGATAGTAAACAGGGTAGTCTTTTGGGTCATGGAGCCATTCTTTCAGTTACTCAACTCTGCTATTGTAATTTGAAAGCAATCATGATCAAGTCAGTGAATGGGCCTAGCTATGTTCCAATAAGAATGTATTCACAAAACAGACCTGCTACTAGCAGGACACAGTTTGCCAACTCCAAATTCAGACCTTTCCTGAAAGCAGTTCTGGGAGGAATTTCTTCACTTTCTAATGTCATTTTGCAGCTAAATCATATCATCCTTATGAATTACACATCATAACATGACAGATAGTCACTTTCTTCCTGAAGGATGGTGAATACTATGTGTTTTTGCAAATAGTTCCAAAAGTTTCTTTTTTGTGTGTGTATTTCTATGAGAGACCCAATGTTGTGAAGATAAGATTTGGCTGGATTTGCAGATTGTTCTAATTTTAGCTCAAATATATGGTTTCAAGAACAGGTTTCAGCATGCTGACTACAAGGCACAATCACATAATAAGCTGCATTGTCGCCAGTCTTTTAACTGTGGAATCTAGAACCATCGTTAGCACCTGAATCAATAGAGATTACTCAAAGCCAAAAATCCCCACCAAAGTAAATACACACATACATAATATATACATGGACAAAATAGCCTCCCTATCTGTAAATTCCTAACCACTCAAAGCAGCTCTTATGCAGCAATACCAAGTACTTTACTTACAATATGCCTGGAGGTAACAGAGGAAAGTGTGTGAAAGTTGCTCAGTTGTGTCTGACTCTTTGCAACTTCATGGACTATAGCCCACCAGGCTCCTCTGTCCATGAATTCTCCAGGCAAGGAAATGGGTTTCCATTCCCTTCTCCAGGGGATCATCCCCACCTAGGGATCGAACCCGGGTCCCCTGCATTGCATGCAGATTCTTTACCATCTGAGCCACCAGCGACATCCCTTTACTTGCAATATGCATGGAGATAACAGAGAAAAATATTTTTAATTTCCTGCCTTTTTGCAGCCAGTCATGATCTGTTTCCAAGATTGTATGATTCTTACTGACTCCAACTGTACCCTAAGAACCATGGTAGAGCTTTAGCTAGATTCTCAACTGAGGGCAGTGAAACTGCTGGGTAAGGTCAGTCATGGGATCATTTCAGTTCAGTTGCTTAGTCGTGTCCAATTCTTTGTGACCCTATGGACTGCAGCATGCCAGGCTTCTCTGTCCCTCACCAACTCACCATCCTCATCACCAACTGATATCATGGGATATCAGCCCCTTAAATAGATGTGAGCCTCTTTCTAATTCAGCCATATGTTTTGATGTTCTTTTAGTTGCCACCCAACAGCATTTGTACCACAGTATTTTAACTGTCATGTCAACCCCTTTTAGAAGAGTGCTCAGAGGGAGTGATTGCTTTCCCTGTTTCCAATCTTGGTTCTTCATTTGTGCCACCACCAGATCCACATTCCATCTGAGCATTCTTTATCACAGCTCTATCTCCAGAGCCAGTTTCTGTGTGTGTTTGTCATACAGATTGTTGTGAAAATAGAGTCCTAGTAATCTCATATAATTGGCATTTACTCTAAAAATGAGGCAAAAGCTCTCCTTCTCAACCATTTCAGTGCCTCCCTGTCTGATTCTTTCCCTTGGTGTCTTAATATCTTTATCTGTGTCACACCTCCCAACTGTCTATGCAGTGAGGACATGATCATTCAGGATATGTGCCATCTGATGTAGAGCACTAATTTTCATTAGCATCTGGGTTAAACATGTTTCTATCCAGTGGAAGTGTTGTTCCTGAAAGTGCATGATTTTGCTGATCGTAAAGACTAGCCTGAAACTGCTTTCCTAAGAACAAGGTGTCAATTGATATTGTAACAGGCTTGTTCCTGAGGACTTTGAAACTTGACCAATTAATATATAGACATATATTAAATGAATCCAGAGAAGAAATGCTCAAAGAAATGGAAAAAAAGAATAAAATTTCAAGGAAAAAATGTATAAATGACTCCAGAGGCAATAGCCAGCAACGTTGCTGTTTGTGTGTGTGCTTAGTTGCTCAGTTGTGTCCGACTCTGTGACGCCATGGTCTGTAGCCCTCCAGGCTCCTCTGTCCGTGGACTGTTTCAAGCATGAATACTGAAGTGGGTTGCCACTCCCTTCTCCAGAGGATGTTCCCAACCCAGGGATTGAACCCATGTCTCTTGAGTCTCCTGCACCGGCAGGCACAATGTTTTTCCACTGTGCCACCTGGGAAGTCAACTCCTGAGTTCAGTTTATTGATTTGGACTCTACAAAATTTGACTTTATTCAAGATGCCTTCTTCTCTTGATTTTCTTTTTCCTCTTTATCTTCTCATCCTAATCCTGTTTACTTTTTAATTGGAGGATAATTACTTTATAATGTTGTGTTGGTTTCTGCCATACAACAATGCAGATCAGTTATTATATGTGTAGATGTGTATGTATATTTATATATATGTATATCTCCCTTTCCTCTTGAGTGTCCCACCTCTCTAGGTCATTACAGAGCACATCAAGCTGCTCCTTTTTAGCAGCTCCCCACTAGTTACCTATTTTACACATGAGAGTGTAGATATGTCAATACTACTTTTACAATGTGTACTACTGTCTCCTTCCCCGACAGCCTCCTTCCCCACATCTACATTCCTTCTCTGCAAATGGGTTCATCAGTGCTATTTTTCTAGATTCTATATATATGAATTAATATACAATATTTGTTTTTCTCTTTCTGACTTCCTCCATTTTGTATAACAGGTTCTAGATTCATCTACCTCACTACAGTTAACTCAAATTTGTTCCTTTTTATAACTGAGTAAATTGCATTTTATATATACACACACCACATCTTCTTTATCCATTCATCTGCTGATGGCTATCTAGGTTGCTTCCATGTGCTGCCTTTTGCAAATAGTGCTGCAATGAACACTGGGGTACACATGTCTTTTAGAATTGTGTGTGTGTGTGTGTGTGTGTGTTTTCAGGCTATATGCCCAGTAGTGGGATTGCTGGGTCATACAGTAGTTGGAGGATGGTGAGCTATAGTCCATGGGGTCGCAAAGAGTTGGACATGACTGAGTGACTGAGCACAGCACAGCACAGGATGGTAGTTTTATCCCTTGTTTGTACTTTTCAATTTATAAACACTATGCCTCCACCCCTAGGTTACCCTTGGACCTGTGGGTCTCACATTGTGCTTGGAAAGCAAATCGAGACATTAGCTATATGATGATGATTTTCTGGGTCTATATCTCTAGTTAGAATATCTCTTGATTTCTAGTTCCATAAATTTAGCTTTTAGATGACATTATTCTGTAGATGACTGGAACTTGAATCTGATATAAGAAACAAACAAACAAAAAACCCTGAATTTATTATCTTTTCCATAAGCCAGTAGTTTTCAATAAAGGATGATTTAACCCCATTGGGGATACTAGGCAATGTTTAGAAGCATTTCCGTGACTGGGATGGGGATTAGAGAGTGTGCTACTGGTATCTAATACATAGAGGTCACAGACGGTACTAAATATCCTACAATGCAAAAGATAGTCTCCCAGAACAAAGAATTAATGATGTCAATAGTCCCAATCAGATTAAGAAACCTTATTTTCTATTTCTTATTTCACACAAAACTTATTTCCCACTGTGTATGGGAATAGCATGACTATCTGCCATGTTATATAAGCTAGAATTCTACAAGTCATAAAACAATAGTTAAGAAGCAGGTCTCAGACATCCCGTGTCAGAATCCCATCATTGCGACTTACCAGTTGTGTGACTTTTGGCAAGTTACCTAACCTGTAGGGCTTGGCACCTAGTGGTGCTCAGTAAATATTATCTATTCTTGTTATTATTATACTGACTTTTTGGACCAGCCCCTCCTTCCTTCCTTTCCTGGTAATATCTTAATTCAGATCATCATTTTTCTTAAATAATGGAATAAATTTTATAAATGACTAGTCTCGCCCTGTATAAATTCATCCTCCGTATGCTTATTACAGGGTGTTCTTTCTAAAGCATAGTACTGATCTTGTTATTCCCCAATATAAAATCCTTCAGAAATTTTCATTGTTTGTAGGAGAAAGTCTGAATTCCTTGACATAGCATAAATAACTAGAGGGAATAATTTATCTACAGATGTCATTATTTTTATGACTTACCTACACTCCTACTATAGCTTGTACTCCAATTTGCTGAACTGCTTATTACTTGGATTCACAAAGTTTAAATTTTATTTACAGAAAACCAGAATAAATGACCAGAATCAAATGAATGTCATTCACATAAAAATAATTTGTTGAGTTAAATATAATGACAACTGTTATGATAGTAAAGACAAAAATGATTTCAATCTTTCTTATTATGATTTAATTACTATTAATTTTAAATTTAATTTTCTAATTTATCTTCCCAGATTTATTTTGTAGAAGTATTCATTTGTTTCTTAGTTTACAGCTGTAATATTAATAGCATGGGAGACGTGAATTAATTTTTTAAGGTGGCAACACTCTAAGCAAATGGTTGTAACTCTATAGGAGTGTTCCCTGAAGGCTGTGATCTCACAAATAATTATTAACAAACCCTAACATGTCCATTGAGGAAGGGTTTGGTTCAAATTTGGGACCATATTTTGTTAACTAACAAAGGACTTACTGAGGCTATCCACTACTATAAATTTAGTTATTTTCTTAGTATATCACATCAATTAGTGGCTTTTGGTCACTTTTACATCTTTCCCACTGAGCTAATATTTGATCTAGGCACCAGGCCAAGATCCAATAGATTCTCTGTGAACCTGAAAGGTAACCAGGGACTTGATGTTGATGCTATTTCATTGCATGAGAGCAAATGATCACTTTAACATTTCTGAGATTAATGACTATTTTCTTGGTGTTAAAAGGCCATCAGTGAGAGTTTGCATTTTAGTTCTGTAGTGCATAATATATTTGGCAATAAAGCTGTAGATTTAAATAAAATTTATTTTGAAAATACATTACACTCTAAAATTTAATCTACTTTAAAATTGTTATAAACTCTTTGAAATGTCTCTCTGATGATGCTATATAAATTGTCAAAACTGAAAAAAAAGTGATATGGAAAGTGACAATCCATTCTTAAACCCACTCCATGTACTAGGATCATGAACACTATATAAAATCAGGGAGTCTTGGTAATTTCCCATTATGCCTTAGAATCTGAATGATTTTGGAGAAGATTGCATGTGTGTGCTTAGTCACTCAGTCATGTCTGACTCTTTGTGACCCCATGGACCAGGCTCCTCTGTCCATGGGGATTCTTCAGGCAAGAATACCGGAGTGGGTTGCCATGCCTTCCTCCAGGGGATCTTCTCAACCCAGGGATGGAACCCAGGTCTCCTGCATTGCAGGCAGATTCTTTGCCATCTGAACCACCAGGGAAACCCAAGAGAAGATGAATTTAACTTGAAATTCATCCCCATTATATACTATATTTTAACCCCATAAACATGATTCACTTTTGTTTAGGTTAGTACTTATTAATAAGATTACTGAACAACCAAAAGATGGAGTACCTTGTGTGCTATTTTTACTGTCCTTTATGTAGCCTGCAATATAAGTGAAGTTGACATTATCATTAAATGAGATCTCATATGTAATTAAATGTGTGCCAATAACAGTAGTCTTATTAATATCTTTGGCATCATTTAGTTTTTCTCCTCCTTTTCATTAATTAGAAGCAACCTCTTTTAGTATCTGTGAACACTTCAAGAACTGTCAAACTTTTCTCTAGCCAACCTTCAAAGGTCAAAACTAGCAGTGACACCTAAAATTCAAATGTAATTAGTTTGAGATTTACAGGGATTGTATGTCAATCTTCCAATAGCTTAGAAGTGACGTGGTATCTAACCTTTCATGGCCCCAAGAGATGTTCAGATAGATGTAAAGATAAGTAAAAAAAAAAAAAAATACAACCACCACATTGACTGCTGGTCTAACTTTTAGATTTTTTTCCTAACTTGTTTTTTAGAGTTTGTGTTTTTGCACTTTCTCTTGATTTTAAGAAAAACACCTCTCTCATAGCCTCCTAGCACTGAGTTGGTATTCTTATTTAAAGCTTAGCTCACGTGGTGTATACTTGGATCATTAAACCGAAGGACTTGTACAGTCATGATTTTTAATGAAGCATGTTTGAATAATTATGCTAATTTACAAAGCACTAGAATCAAATCAAGTGATCAAAGTTTTCATGATTGCTATCATGTGTTTCTAACCCCCCTCTGCCTCCCTCACAATTTGCTGCATGTGGAAGCCTTTTTCAGGAATGTATTTGGAAATGGGTATTAATCAATGTTAAGCATTAGGAAAAAAAATTTACATGGAGTGTAATACACTTTATGTTATGCTTCTATAGTGGACTATATGTGACTGTGAAGGTAATATTGCTCTGCCATTCTCTTGCCTAAATACTGCCTACAATCAATACTACATTCTGCCTTGACAGAAAACTGAATTTTTATCTGTTAAATGTGTGAGCTTGGGGCAGTGATGTGTCTGAAGTGGTTTAAATCTGAAATGTGATGTGCTGCAAAGAGAGTTGATTGACATCTTTGTTTATTGAAAAGTATTACATGAACAACAAAACACAGGCAGAGGCAGAACACTCCATTGCAAAATGCAGCTGTGTTATTTTTCAATCCTATGTGCCCTTCCCCTTTGAAGCTTGTCTGATGTAATAAAGCCAGAGGATGTAAAACAAACAAGAATTTTCTTTGGTTCGACACTCAAAAATTTAAACAAGGATGGCTTTTTTTTTTTTTTGGTTTGGTACAAAACCTTTCCCATAGAATTCTCCCTGCTCTGACATTCTATGAGGATATTTACTTCTGAAAACTTGCATTTAAAGTTATGTTCATATGTTTATGAATTTGAGTATAAATTCAGAATTATTTAATAAGAAAACAAATTGGAGAGGGTTGAACATTTTTATGTATCTTCTATAAATGAGAAAAAGGACATTAATGACACTAATCTTAAAGCACTGAACATGCAGAATAAGAAATTAAGTTCCCTTTAAATTTTATGTTAGAATAATTATCCCCCTCAATGCAATTTGCCCATGTTTTATTAAAGCTTTATTATGTCAAGGTAAATAGAGGTTAATGCCGCTGTTACTTCTTCCAATGAAGTATTATCTTTAATCTTGCTTTAATAAAATAGTGGTAAATTGCACAGTAGGGGTAATCACCATGGGCTAATTTAGAGAGTTGTAAAATCCTTTACCAAGTATATGCTGTAGTTAAAAATAGAAGTAGTCTTAAGAAAACACACATTGCAATGCAACTTGAAGGAAGTTAAGGAAATTGCTATTCATAATTTTTGACTACTTATTTAAATTGATGTATGTTGAGTACCTACTATGTGTAAGGCTCTGTGCTGGCTATACCAAGTGTATGTGAGTATATAAACATGAACTCTCCCTGAGAATCTTGCAACTGAGCACTTGGGCAAATACCTAAGAAAGAAAAACTATGCTAACTGTGAAACCTGCCATAAAAAAGTATGGACATCCTTCCTTGGATACTTAGAGAAGGAAAAGATCATTTCATGTAGAGGATTAAGAATAGGTCATCTGAATTGAGTATAAAAGGAAAGGGTAAGGTGGGACTAGTGTCACTGGAGTGGGAAGGATACTTTAGGTAGAGAAATGGGTAAGAGCAAAGAACTGGACTCAAAGTGTACCAGATGTCAAATCAAGAATGTCTTGCCTGGTTCAATTACAGCTGGGACGTGAGACTGAAAGCCATTCAGAGACTACTGCCACAAGTCAGGTGATAAGCAGAGAAAACTTATAATTGTTTGGAAGACATGCTAAACTAGATATATTTAGCCTGAGAAAAGTAAAACTCTCTCTCTCTTTCTACATGTGTGTATATATATATGTGTGTGTGTATATAAATGTATATTATATATTTATATATATATGGAGGTGAATAGATCAATCTATCTATATATATGCATATATTCAAAAATAGAAAAAAATGAAGTTTTTTAACATAGAAATCCTAATTTTTTTCTTTTCCCAATAGATCATCAGGTGTTCTTTGAAGACCATTTTTATAGTAGTATTGTAAGAACATAAAAGAATTAGAATATAAAAGATCAGGAAATGAGAATTATAAACAAAATGTGAGTTTTGTTTGAGAGAGAAGAATTAAAGGAAACTCCAAGGATTTGAGCCTGGAATATGGGAAGAATAAAGCATTATTAATATAAAGAGACAAGAAAGAAGAAAGTTGGGAGTAAAAATGTTAAATTTTGTTTAGAATGTATTAAATTGGTGGTTTTGGACTTCCCAGGAAGCACTAGTGGTAAGAACCTGCCTGACAATGCAGGAGACATAAGACATAGGTTTGATCCCTGGGTCGAGAAGATCTCCTGGAGGAGGGCATGGCAACCCATACCCCAGTGTTCTTGCCTGAAAAATCTCATGGACAGAGGAGCTTGATGGGCTACAGTCCATAGGGTTGCAAAGAGTAGGACATGACAGAAGTGATTTTGAATGCAGGTGCTATGACAATATGAATGGTGACAAGCAACTGGATATTAACAGAGTTCAGGGAATGCTTGCTGATTTGGTTGTTTAGGTACATGAGATAATTAAAAAATAGTATTTTTTTTTAAAGACAAGCACATGTCTCTTTAAAGACACATGCTAATTAAAGTGAAATACAATAGCTCTTCTAAGTGGTTTTCAGCTTCCAAGTAAAATCAATCAGATAAGATTGTCTGGAATTGCTTATTGTGTGTAGTGAAGAGCTAAGGACTTCAAATGAGTCATTGTCATAAGATGACTGACACACTGACTTACTACCAAACTACCACTTCATTCAAAGCCTGGTCCCATAATGTTGAACCTCATTCCTGTTCTTGAGATAGTGTCAGAGTGAGCCATCAGCTAAGAGTATATAGTTTTGCCATCTAGTGTTTTTATGAGCAATTTAAATGACCCAAGATATAGTAAGGCAACAGAGAGTTAACCATCTTTGACAAATCACATTTTTTGAGGGTGGAATAGATGGTACTTGTACATAAGCAATACAGACAAAATACAAAATGTGCACAGGCTCTTCTGTCTTCTGGTACTTTATTGTTCCTTCCCTTCTCTTGGTGTCTTCACAGCCATTCTTGCCTGTTCCAATTTTGTATTTATTTTTCTTAATGACAGACTCCTAGGTCTTGGTAATATCTGGACTATTCCTCCAGTTTCCTTTAAGTTACCACTCTCTCGTTCCAAAATTATCATTACCTTAAACTCTTAGACTTTCTCTTAAGCATAACATGATCATAAATTTCACAAAATATAATGTGTTCACTTTCGCCTTTAGACAAACCTGAAGATCTATTTTCACTGTCACAAAAGTTGTTTCAACCCTACTGCTTTGGGGAAGCACTATTCCTTACCTCTGAGTTGCTGTGCCATGGAATAGCAAGTCTGATTATAAGACCTCACACTATGAAGGTCTAAAATGATACTTGCCTCTACTCTGCCTTTCTTAAGTCTGAGAGAGAGACCTTAGCTCTTTCAGCATGGAACTCTAGTCACTCTCAGAAAGGAAAAAGATGTAAGCAGTTCTTACTGGGACTTAGAAAATTCCTCTAGAATTATTCAGAGATGAGCACAAAGGGTAGAGAAAATCAAATGTAAATGATGTTCCTCTTTAATTTTCCTGTGGGCTATATTCTAAAGCAAACAACAGTACATTGGATGACTTTTGTGGATGACGAGCTGTTTCCTTCTGTCTTTCACAAGCCTCTGTGACAGTAAGGGGTATATAAAGCTCTGAGTGAAGATCTGAAGCTGTTATTAAAATGGAAATATTCAAAGCAGGCAGGAGTCTGTGAGAGTCTGTTCTGGAGACACATTAATGCATTTGAAAGGATATTAAAGCTTAACATAGAGAAGAAATAGTTCTAATGGCAAGATGTAAAGCTGCTTAACAGAATTACACCTAGAATTCTGTGTATTAGCTTTAAAACACCTTTACTCTTATATTGCTCAGAGTAAAGCTGTACATTGGTTGGAATGCTTTACAGTTGTCTTATTTGAAGTTTTAACATTCTTAAGTGAAAAATTTTGCTCTGGTTTATGCTTTTATAGAGTCAACTGACAGTACTTTTCACCGTGGTGTGGGACTTAAATGTGAGCCATGTTGTGCCATGTTTGAATCAATATGGAACAGTTTTTCTAAAAAAAAATTTGACTTTCTTTTATGCAGACTATTGAGGTGGGTCCATCATGCCAAATGCTAGAGTATGTTCCATTTCTTGGAAGTAAGAGAGAAGAGGTACGGTGAAAGTTATGTTAGTACCTCTTAAGAAAGAGTTCATGTTTGTTTACATGGAAGAACCTGACCCCATTCATGTGTAAAAAAATGAGATCCATTTAATAAACTGTTCTCAAGCAGCTCAAAGCCAACAACACAAGTAAAAGGTGTCAAGCCAATGGTAGGTGGATGTAAAGCATCTTTGTAGCCTAGATGAGTGTCACTCTTATGGTATAGTCATGACTGTTTTCTAAATATTGTTGGGTAGTAGAGGGTAATTTTGATTCTTTTACCCTTTAAGATGTCACCCAAAAACATATTCCTAAAATATAATAGAAAATAAGCCTCTGCCCTTAAGAAGTTTATAATTCATCTGAGGAGATGAATTATATGCTGAAGTACAAAAACTGTTTAAAATATTATATATGAAGAGGAAGATATCATAGAAATGAAAATCAAAAATTCAAAATAGACAAAGTAAAAAGAGGAGTTGGAGTTGGAGAATTTACTAAAAAAGAGTTTTGTGGGCTCACAATTATCATTTAGGAAAAAAATCAAGAAGAACTTGGTAGGTAGGAGAATAGCATCTGTTGTACAATGGCAAAAATACAGAATCTGACCAAGGTTGAATAGTTACAATATTTGTCAGTGTTACAATATTAATCATTTAAAATCAGAACAATTTTATTACTTTATAATTGCATACATTCTAGTATGATTTTGGAATGTTATAGTTAAATTCACAAATTGAGGATGACTACCATTTTGGATTACTTCAGATTTGGGTGTCACACTATGTTCATCCCATGATGAAACTCTGGTTTCATTTCTAAAGGAAATGTAATTCTTGGTATTTAAGAGTTTTATACATGCCAAGTGACTAGGCAAAGAGTAGAAAGATTTTACCTGAGAAATAAATAAGATGCAAACTCAAATCCCATATACCCTATTGCTTGAGCACACTGTAATGATTTAATAAAATTACTACATAAAATTATAGTGTACTTTGGGAAAGTGATTATAAGACACAGATGCACAGGTTATGCTTACTAAAAGAAAATTTGGGGGAAATCAGGGTCTGAAATCAATTCACATTTTTCAACATATTCCAAATAATAGCCCCTAATAAAATTAAACTGTTTATAAGACTGAATTATGATTTATAAGAAAAATATATTTTCTTCATTCATATAATCAAAATATATTTCTCATATATATTTGGTCTTATCCATGGTTCTTGGTTCACAGTTCTCTAAACTCTAAGAATTTTCTAAGGATTGAGAGTAATAAAGGTGCCTTTTTTATGTTGAGATGACTCTATCCCAGGGTTGTTGTAAGGACTAAGTGGGGTAATGTGTATAATGTATATAAAGTACCAAATGTAGAGTACCAGTTGTGATCATTTTAAAGAGCATATTTTTACATGTCATGATATATCTGCTTTGTTACAAAGAAAAAAATCCATTAAAGTATGACAGAATGGGAGATGAAATAAATACAGAAATAGTGGGAAAAATAAAAAAGAAAATAAATGTGTATGAACTACA
>SJYQ01002196.1:707221-732772 GCA_006410935.1 Redunca redunca
TTTTTGTGTATGGTGTTAGAAAGTGTTCTAGTTTCATTCTTTTACAAGTGGTTGACCAGTTTTCCCAGCACCACTTGTTAAAGAGGTTGTCTTTACTTCATTGTATATTCTTGCCTCCTTTGTCGAAGATAAGGTGTCCATAGGTGCATGGATTTAGCTCTGGGATTTCTATTTTGTTCCATTGATCTATATTTCTGTCTTTGTGCCAGTACCATACTGTCTTGATGACTGTGGCTTTGTAGTAGAGCCTGAAGTCAGGCAAGTTGATTCCTCTAGTCCCATTCTTCTTTCTCAAGATTGCTTTGGCTATTCGAGGTTTTTTGTATTTCCATACAAATTGTGAAATTATTTGTTCTAGCTCTGTGAAAAATACCACTGGTAACTTGATAGGGATTGCATTGAATCTGTAGATTGCTTTGGGTAGTATACTCATTTTCACTATATTGATTCTTCCGATCCATGAACATGATATATTTCTCCATCTATTAGTGTCCTCTTTGATTTCTTTCACCAGTGTTTTATAGTTTTCTATATATAGGTCTTTAGTTTATTTAGGTAGATATATTCCCAAGTATTTTATTCTTTTCGTTGCAATGGTGAATGGAATTGTTTCCTTAATTTCTTTTTCTGCTTTCTCGTTATTAGTGTATAGGAATGCAAGGGATTTCTGTGTGTTGATTTTATATCCCGCAACTTTACTGTATTCATTGATTAGCTCTAATAATTTTCTGGTGGAGACTTTAGGGTTTTCTATGTAGAGGATCATGTCATCTGCAAACAGTGAGAGTTTTACTTCTTCTTTTCCAATTTGGATTCCTTTTATTTCTTTTTCTGTTCTGATTGCTGTGGCCAAAACTTCCAGAACTATGTTGACTAGTAGCGGTGAAAGTGGGCACCCTTGTCTTGTTCCTGACTTTAGGGGAAATCCTTTCAATTTTTCACCATAGAGGATAATGTTTGCTGTGGGTTTGTCATATATAGCTTTTATTATGTTGAGGTATGTTCCTTCTATTCCTGCTTTCTGGAGAGTTTTTATCATAAATGGATGTTGAATTTTGTCAAAGGCTTTCTCTGCATCTATTGAGATAATCATATGGGTTTTATTTTTCCATTTGTTAATGTGGTGAATCACATTGATTGATTTGTGGATATCGAAGAATCCTTGCATCCCTGGGATAAAGCCCACTTGGTCATGGTGTATTATCTTTTTAATGTGTTGCTGGATTCTGATTGCTAAAATTTTGTTAAGGATTTTTGCATCTATGTTCATCAGTGATATTGGCCTGTAGTTTTCTTTCCTTGTGGTATCTTTGTCAGGTTTTGGTATTAGGGTGATGGTGGCCTCATAGAATGAGTTTGGAAGTTTACCTTCCTCTACAATTTTCTGGAAGAGTTTGAGTAGGATAGGTGTTAGCTCTTCTCTAAATTTTTGGTAGAATTCAGCTGTGAAGCCGTCTGGACCTGGGCTTTTGTTTGCTGGAAGATTTCTGATTACAGTTTCAATTTCTGTGCTTGTGATGGGTCTGTTAAGATTTTATATTTCTTCCTGATTCAGTTTTGGGAAGTTGTACTTTTCTAAGAATTTGTCCATTTCTTCCACGTTGTCCATTTTATCGGCATATAATTGCTGATAGTAGTCTCTTATGATTCTTTGTATTTCTGTGTTGTCTGTTGTGATCTCTCCATTTTCATTTCTAATTTTATTGATTTGATTCTTCTCCCTTTGTTTTTTGATGAGTTTGGCTAATGGTTTGTCAATTTTATTTATCCTTTCAAAGAACCACCTTTTGGCTTTGTTGATTTTTGCTATGGTCTCTTGTTTCTTTTGCATTTATTTCTGCCCTAATTTTTAAGATTTCTTTTCTTCTACTAACCCTGGGGTTCTCCATTTCTTCCTTTTCTAGTTACTTTATGTGTAGTTCAGTTAAGTTCAGTTGCTCAGTCGTGTCTGACTCTTTGCGACCCCATGAATCGCAGAACGCCAGGCCTCCCTGTCCATCACCATCTCCCGGAGTTCACTCAGACTCACGTCCGTCGTGTCCGTGATGCCATCCAGCCATCTCATCCTGGGTCGTCCCCTTCTCCTCCTGCCCCCAATCCCTCCCAGCATCAGAGTCTTTTCCAATGAATCAACTCTTCGCATGAGGTGGCCAAAGTACTGGAGTTTCAGCTTCAGCATCATTCCTTCCAAAGAAATCCCAGGGTTGATCTCCTTCAGAATGGACTGGTTGGATCTCCTTGCAGTCCAAGGGACTCTCAAGAGTCTTCTCCAACACCACAGTTCAAACGCATCAATTCTTTGGCACTCAGCCTTCTTCACAGTCCAACTCTCACATCCATACATGACCTAGGTTATTTATTTGACTTTTTTCTTGTTGCTTGAGGTATGCCTGTATTGCTATGAACTTTCCCCTTAACAGTGCTTTTATAGTGTCCCACAGGTTTTGGGTTTTTGTATGTTCATTTTCATTCGTTTCTATACATATTTTGATTTCTTCTGTGATTTGTTGGTTATTCAGGAGTGTGTTGTTCAGCCTCCATATGTTGGAATTTTTAATAGTTTTTCTCCCATAATTGAGATCTAATTCTACTGCATTATGGTCAGAAAAGATGCTTGGAATGATATCAATTTTTTTGAATTTATCAAGGCTAGATTTATGGCCCAGGATGTGATATATCCTGGAGAAGTTTCCATGAGCAGTTGAGAAAAAGGTGAAATTCATTGTTTTAGGGTGAAATGTCCAATAGATATCAATTAGGTCGAACTGGTCTATTGTATCATTTAAAGTTTGTGTTTCTTTGTTAATTTTCTGTTTAGTTGATCTATCCATAGGTGTGAGTGGGGTATTAAAGTCTCCCACTATTATTGTGTTATTGTTGATTTCCCCTTTCATATTTGTTAGCATTTGTCTTACATATTGCGGTGCTCCTATGTTGGGTGCATATATATTTATAATTGTTATATCTTCTTCTTGGATTGATCATTTGATCATTATGTAGTGTCCTTCTTTGTCTCTTTTCACAGCCTTTGTTTTAAAGTCTATTTTATCTGATATGAGTATAGCTACTCCTGCTTTCTTTTGGTCTCTATTTGCATGGAATATCTTTTTCCAGCCCTTTACTTTCAGTGTGTATGTGTCCCTTGTTTTGAGGTGGGTCTCTTGTAGACAACATATATAGGGGTCTTGTTTTTGTATCCATTCAGCCAGAGTTTGTCTTTTGGTTGGGGCATTCAACCCATTTACATTTAAGGTAATTATTGATAAGTATGATCCCATTGCCATTTACTTTATTGTTTTGGGTTCAGGTTTATACAACCTTCTTGTGTTTCTGTCTAGAGAATATCCTTTAGCAACTGTTGGACTGCTGGTTTGGTGGTGCTGAATTCTGTCAGCTTTTGCTTGTCTGTAAAGCTTTTGATTTCTCCTTCGTATTTGAATGAGATCCTTGCTGGGAACAGTAATCTGGGCTGTAGCTTATTTTCTTTCATCACTTTAAGTATGTCTTGCCATTCCCTCCTGGCCTGAAGAGTTTCTATTGAAAGATCAGCTGTTATCCTTATGGGAATCCCCTTGTGTGTTACTTGTTTTTCCCTTGCTGCTTTTAATATTTGTTCTTTGTGTTTGATCTTTGTTAATTTGATTAATATATATCTTGGGGTGTTTCACCTTGGGTTTATCCTGTTTGGGACTCTCTGGGTTTCTTGGACTTGGGTGGCTATTTTCTTCCCCATTTTAGGGAAGTTTTCAACTATTATCTCCTCAAATATTTTCTCATGGTCTTTTTTTTTGTCTTCTTCTTCTGGGACTCCTATAATTTGGATGTTGGAGTGTTCCATATTGTCTGGAGGTCTCTGAGATTGTCCTCATTTCTTTTCATTCGTTTTTCTTTTTTCCTCTCTGATTCATTTATTTCTACCATTCTCTCTTCTATTTCACTAATCCTATCTTCTGCCTCAATCATTCTACTATTTGTTGCCTCTGGAGTGTTTCTGATCTCATTTATTGCATTATTCATTATATATTGACTCTTTTTTATTTCTTCTAGGTCCTCGTTAAACCTTTCTTGCGTCTTCTCAATCCTTGTATCCAGACTATTTATCTGTGATTCCATTTTGATTTCAAGATTTGGATCATTTTCACTATCATTATTTGGAATTCTTAATCAGGTAGATTCCCTATCTCTTCATCTTTTGTTTGGTTTGGTGGGGATTTATCCTGTTCCTTTACCTGCTGGGTATTCCTCTGTCTCTTCATCTTGGTTATATTACTGTGTTTTTGGGGTGGCCTTTCTGTATTCTGGCAGTTTATGGAGTTCTCTTTATTATGGAGTTTCCTTAATGTGGATGGGGTTGTATCAGTGGCTTGTCAAGGTTTCTTGGTTAGGGAAGCTTGTGTCAGAGTTCTGGTGGCTGAAGCTGGATTTCTTCTCTCTGGAGTGCAATGAAGTGTCCAGTAATGAGTTATGAGATGTCTATGGTTTTGGAGTAACTTGAGCTGCCTCTATATTGAAGCTCAGGGTTGTGTTCCTGTGTTGCTGGAGAATTTACATGGTATGTCTTGCTCTGGAACTTGTTGGCCCTTGGGTGGTGCTTGGTTTCAGTGTAGGTATGGAGGCGTTTGATGAGCTCCTATCGATTAATATTCCCTGGAGTCAGGAGTTCTCTGATGTTCTCAGGGTTTGGACTTAAGCCTCCTGCTTCTGCTTTTCAGTTTTATTTTTACAGTAGCCTCCAGACTTCTCCATCTATACAGCACCAATGATAAAATATCTAGGTTAGAAATGAAAAGTTTCTCCACATTGAGGGCCACCCAGAGAGGTTCACTGAGTTACATGGAGAAGAGACGAGGGAGCGGGGAGTTAGAGGTGACGGGAATGAGATGAGGTGGGATCAGAAGCGGAGAGAGCAAGCTGGCCAGTAATCACTTCCTTATGTGCGCTCCACTGTCTGGACCGCTCAGAGATGTTCATGGAGTTATACAGAGAAGAGGAGAAGGAGGAAGGAGACAGAGGTGGCCAGGAGGGTAAAAGAAGGAAATGAAAAGGAGAGAGACAGATCTAGCCAGTAATCAGTTCCCTGAGTGTTCTCCACCACCTGGAACACACAGAGATTCACAGAGTTGGGTAGAGAAGAGAAGGCAGAGGGAGGAGACAGAGACCACCTGGTGGAGAAAAAGGAGAGTCCAAAGGAGGAGAGAGTGGGCAAGCCAGTAATCTCACTCTCAGGTAAAATTGGGTACTGAAAATTGAGTTTTTAAATGTACAAAATTGATAACAAATACCAAAAAGCAAAGATTAAAAATCTAGAGTACAGGTTGGATTTTCAAAGATACAATATTAAAAAAAAGATAAAGAAGAAGAAAGAAAGAAAGGAAGAAAGAAAGAAAAAACAGTCACAAGAATTATTTAAAAAAAAAAAACAACAACCATGAATAAATATACATATGGCATTTGCTTTAAGAACTTAAAAATTAAAAATGTTAAAATTTAAAAAAGAAGAAGAAAAAACCAAAACAAAAAAAGGAATGATCGTAAAAATAGTAAAGGAATATCTGGGACTTTCTCTGGTAGTGTTGTGGGCAGTGTGGGGTCAGTTCATTTTTGGATAGTTCCTCGGTCTGGCTTATATTTCTTAAGATCTATACTTCCAAGATGGTTCCCTCTGTTTTAGCTTCTTCTGTTTGCTGGTCTCTTCAGTGTCTGATTTCCACCCTGACACAGGGGGGCGGTGGTGGACACTTCTTTTTTTTTTTAAGGCTCACTTGTTCAGTCGTGCTGTGGGGAGGGAGGGATGCTGCAAACAAATAACACTGGCGTGTGTTTGTAGTGTCTCAGCCCTGCTGGGCCTGGCCCTGCTCACAGCGCACACTGCTCAGGCTCTAGGTTGCTTCACTGGGAACCGTCTGAGGCTGGCCCTGGGCTGCACGCACCTCCCCGGTCTATGCCACTTAAGCTCAGCCACTCACGTAGTCCTCAGAGGCGCAGGCTCGATTGGGCCTGCGTTTTGTGCCCTTCCCAGGTCTGAGCAGCTCGGGAGTTTGGTGAGCATGGTCGCTGCGACTTATCGCCTTTCCCATCCCTGCTGCTGTTTTCTGGGTATACAATTGGTGCCCCTTTTTAGGCAGATGGTGATTATTCAGAACCCCAAGAAGTCTTAGCAAAGAAGCTTGCTTGCAGTTTGGAAGTTTTTCTGGGGCTGTGATTGCCCCCTTCCAGCCGTTCCAGCTCTGGCTGCCTGTCACTGGAGGGGGATGGTCTGCAGTGGGCTAATTCTGTTCCGTCCTTTGTTCTGTGTGTGGTCCTGGCGGTGTCTTATGTTAGAGCTTTTCGTGTGGTAGCTATCCCACAGTCTGGTTTGCTAGCCCAAGTTAGTTCGCTCTGGTTATGCTCAGGGCATTCCGGCCAGATTCTTAAAAAGCACTGCAGCCAGTGCCTCCCTGCCCAGCCCCCGCTTGCTAGTGGTGGATGCAGGCATCTGCGCTGCTTCTCCACTGGGGGAGTTACCGTTAGGCTCATAATCTGTTGCTTTTAATTATTTATTTATTTTTCCTCCCTGTTATGTTGCCCTCTGTGCTTCCAAGGCTCACCACAGACTCGGCTGCAAGAGTGTTTCTTGGTGTTTGGAAACTTCTCTCTTTTTAAGACTCCCTTCCTGGGATGGAGCTCCCTCCCTACCTCTTTTGTCTCTTTTTTCTGTTTTTTATATTATTCCTACCTATTTTTGAAGACTATTACCTGCTTTTCTGGGTGCCTGATGTCCTCTGCCAGCATTCAGAAGTTGTTTTGTGAAGTTTACTCAGTGTTGAAATGTTCTTTTGATGAATTTGTGAGGGAGAAAGTGGTCTCCCCGTCCTATTCCTCTGCCATCTTAGGACCGCCCCCTCAGGGTTCTTAAATTTGCTTTATTTGACTTAATTATTGTAGAACATCTTATGAGAATAACGGGGGCTTCCCTGGTGGCTTAGACAGTAAAGAAACCACCTGCAATGTAGGAGAAGTGGGGTTTGATCCCCAGTTTGGGAAGATCCATGAGAATAATGATACAAAGGATAAAGAATAAAACAATCTGAAATGTATACAGGGTTGCCACTTTATTTTTCAAATAGGGGGCCTCTCACATTGATTATTTGTTTACTTTGTTTAAATATCACAATACAGATATCATACTTACATATTTTTGTTTATTGATTGGAAGAGTGCACCTTCATTTTGTGTATTAGTTAATCAAATTTCTATTTTGAAATATGCCAAGCAACTCATTTCATGACCTTTTCTAATCCATTTGTTTAAGTTTCCAACTATTTCATTATTCCCTCCATTTATCTACACTGCTGAAATGCTATAGCCTTGTGATTAAAAGCTACAGCTGTTCTTTTTATCCTTCATCTTTAAGTTTTCTTTTAATAACACAATCACTTGAATATTGAGAAACATTGAGTGAGTGGGGTAGGATATATTCTTACAGTAATGGAGGCTTTTCTCTTCCCCCCTACATTGCTGTCTTCCTTGCAGACATTTATTCAGGTAGACAAGTTCTGGATATTAGGTAAGATGGAGGTGAAATATTATTCTCTGCCTCCTCTAGTTTTCATTTTCACTACTTGATCATGAACTTGAGTGAACTTCAAGGCAGAATTTTGGCAAATGACTCCAGATGGATGTACCGTATAGTTTTTCAGAATTTTAAATAACTTCTGATTCAAATCCATTTGAGAAATGCTGGTTTAAAAAGAGCTAAATGGTTTCATTTGCTGTGGGACTTCAGAGCTGTTCACTTGATAATGTGTGTTATCACTTGCCCAGAGAAGGGTAGAATATACAAAGTGCCCCAAAGTACCTAATGATGTAAAATTTAATAGGAGGATGTCTCAAAGTAGAGTGCTACATAGTAACATTTTAGAAACAGCTGTTCTAGATTGAAGTGAGTTTTCTTCATATTGTTTAAGCATGGGGAACATTTGTAGGTTTTCCTGTATTTTGTTTTAATTTATTACACTTTTAGAAATAGACTTTTAATTACCTTATTATACAGAGAAAGGTGTTGGGCTTCCCTGGTGGCTTGGCAGTAAAGAATCTGCCTGCAATGCAGAAACCACAGAAGACATGGGTTCGATCCCTGAATTGGGAAGATCTCCTGAAGAGGGCATGGCAACCATTCCAGTATTCTTGCCTGGAGAATCCCCCTGGGCGGAGGAGCCTGGTGGGCTACAGTTTGTAGCATCTCAGTCAGACACGACTGAAGAGACTTAGAACACATGCAACATAGAAAGGTGTTAGGAAAACTATTGTTTGATTCACTGGCATTTGTATATATTATAGAAATGAGAAGGGAGGAAATGTTCTAGGTTTTCAAGTCAAGTAACTATAATACCACTTAATTCAGAAAGAAAGCATTCCACTTATACTCGACATTAGACTAAAATCAGATTGATGAATAAGCACTTACTTTTGGAATCCCAGCTAAAGTGTGGCCAGCAATTTTCACTGAGTTGAATACACACAGGCTGATTTCAGGGTGATGAAGGGGATTGGTCCTCTTGCACAGTATCTACAAACAGAGCTTGAATCCAGCTGACTAGAGCCTGAGAACATGCTAGGGCACTTCATATTCAATACACAGCCCTATAAAGGGAAGAAAAATGAGTCTTGTCCGAAACTCTTACCTCAGCACCCACTGGCAAAAGTAAAATGTAAGCTAGGGACTAGGTCTCTTTGAAGCTGATTTTTTAAAAACTCCCTAACGGGCCTCTGGTGGTTACAGATATTGATCGTCAGAAAGTAATCTGTTCAGGTTTGGGGGCATGCCAGTACAAATTGTGGAATGCATTCCTTCCTCTCCAAGGACATGTTGAACTTTTTATGTTGTCCATACTGGTTCACTTGTCAGCTGCCTACCCTATTTGACATGAATTATTTTCTACCTTTTGTGAATGTGTAGTTAAATATATTAAAAAAAATAGGAAATTTTATTAATATAGAATCCTTAGCTTGAGTCAAAACATTCTTTTCATCTTTTTTAACCCTCATTTTTCTTCCATAATCATTATTTGATTCCCTCTGGCTGCCTGCTACTTATTTGTAGTAGTACCATTCATCCATTGAGACCTTTCCATCTGTCACACAGCTTTGCTTTCTTTCCCCAGAAGCTTTATTCTCCTACTGTGCCATGTTTACTTTTTTTTTTCCTTTTTTTCCCTTTTTTTGTCTTCTAGTTGAATTGAGCATTCTTTTGTGCGGGTGTTTTCACCTTTTTGTTGTTGTTATTTTAAAAATTTAAACCAGGCAAAATTATGCCGAATTATATAAAAGTGACCCTCAGAAGGGGCATGTTTGCTAATCTTCAAAGACTGAAATAATTTTAAAAAATTCATTATGTGTCTGTTCTGATATGTAAAGGTAGAATTAGGGTAGATCCAATACAATTCTGAATGTTAAGTGAAGTGATAGGAATTGTTTGAAACAGTATTTGCATATGGGTCAACAGTGATACTGATACGTTACTCTCCATGTGTACATTTATATTACTATGTGTGACTGTTGATTAAAAGCTTCTTTACTGTGAATTTCAATGTTTAGATGTACTTAAACATAAAATTAACTTTCTGGATTAACTCAAATATAATTTCTTAGGTTTGCAGATGACCAAGACCACATTTCTCAAACTGCATTGTTCTACCTGGTGCTGAACCCACTTCCTAAGGGGATATATACTAAGTGAAAGGGACAGCCTTTGCTGTCAAGGGCCTCACAGTCTGTTTGAGGCAGGGCCGAATACTGACTTTTCTCTTAAAGCATCCAGGGCAGTAAGAATATGTTTACTGAGATATGATAGATAGTGTTAGGATCATACCTGGTTAGTATCAAGAAAGAAAAGAATTCTGAAGTATTTTACAGTAGTTTTTTAAGGAGATCAGAAGATAAATGGAAGGATGATACTAGCAATCCAGAAAGTAGTAGGCAGAGAGATATATGGGAGGGGCATAAGTAATTCAGAAATAGTGCAAACATTTTTTTTTTTTTTTGGAGAGAAATAAGAGATGTAACTGACAGCTGACTCTATCTCAGTCCCCTGAACAATCAAAGATAATGAGTCAGAGTCCTTGCCAATAAGAAATTCATAATCTAGTAATGGATATAAGAGAACTATATAAATCTTTTTATTAGAACCTGAAAGGCTATTAGAGATATACTGATTTTTTTTCTTGAACTATGATAAAGTATCTTATTTTCAGGAGAACCTTTGTTTGGAGAACAATATAAAAGCTATAGGACATATAAAAAGTAACTGACTGAGGGCCTTGTAGAGAAACCAAAGTAGGAAGGTTTTGAAGAGCTAAGATCTTAGAAAAAGGAAAACATATTGAGGCAAAATTGACATTCTCTGCCACTATTGTCCTTGAGAGATTTGCCAGTTCCTAAACATTGTAAGATGGGAGTCCAAAAAATCAAAAAAAAATAAGCAGAGATTTTTGCAGTTTCATAGTGCTGAGGAACAAAAATAGGAGATCAAGTCCTGCCAAGGAGAAGGGACCTTGAAAAAATATCTAGATTTAGAGTTGAGAATCCAGGAAGTCTATGTTCTAGGGGTAAGGGCAAATCAGAAATAGACCAGATCTCACAAATTTTGAAACCCAGTCTCAAATCATCTCACACTTAACTAACTAGATGATCTGTTCTTCTCAAACTGCCTCCCTGGAAAAATATTATAACATGATACAGAGTCTTTAAATCTTTATACTTTATATGTGGAATTCAACTGGCAAAAAAATACAAATCCTAGAAGATAGAAGAAAAATGAACAAACTCCCAGAAAGAAATAAACAAATCAAAAAGAGCCACAGATCATGAAATACTGAAATTTAGGATACAAGATTTTAAAGTATATACAATTAATACTTTTAAGAAAATAAAAATTCCCTGGAGTACTTCACACAGAATGGACTCAATAAATAGGAATCAGATGAAAATTATAGAATTTTAAAATAAAGTAACTGAAAACAAATGTAAATATTTGATGAGAGACTCTAAGTGGGCAATATCTATCATAATCACTCTGTACTCCCCACTGCATGGTACTGAACCTGGTATGTGGTGGGGCTAGTCACTGTATTATTTGTTGAATGAATGGGTGTTTAAATGTGTACAGCCAAGTGTGCTTAAAAAATCACTGAAGTTAATCACTCAATATAAAAAAAGTTGAAGAAAAGAAAGGGAAGAAAAAACAAAACCATGTGGAAAAAAATAGAAAATGAAAAGCAAATCATTAGACTAAACCTAACCATATTGATTATCATACAAATTGTCATGCAAGTCCATAGTTAACTGACAAAATAGTAATTGATAAAACAATTAAAACATGTATAAGTATGTAGAAAACTTGAAGAATAAATCAATTAACTTGTCCTAATTTCTATACCATACACTAGACTATAGAACAAGCCTCTTGGGAATCAGCAGACCTACACTGAAAGAAATACTAAAGGTGTTCTTTAGGTAGAAGGTAAATATTATCAGGAAAAAAAGGCAAAGATGTACAAAGGATTAAAGTGCAATGAAAATGATGAAAATGTGGTTATTTTAAAACATTGTATACAACAAATCTATGCATTCTATATAATACATTAAAATGATAACATACATGGAGGAAGGTATAAGTTAACCTTCTATGAACCTTTTCTAAGAACCTGTTCTAAGTATTTGTTTATTTCCAGAAGGTAGAGAGCTATTAATTTATAGTTAAAACATTTTCTGGTAATCTCTTTAAAAAAATGTTTAAACAGTGTGTAACTAATAGGAGGGAAAACAGGGTAATAAAAAATGCTTAGCTCAAAAAAACAAGAAATAAAAATAGCAACAACAAAATGGATAAACACAAAGCAAATGTAAAATGGTAGGTTCATATTCAAATATATTAATAATTTTATTAAGGATAAACAGATTTAATTAAAAGACAAATGTCATTATAGGAAACAAAAAGGCTATCATATGTAGTCCTTAAGAGACACACAATAAATAAAAGAACAAAAAAGGCAGTAGGCATGTATTAAAAACAGATTATAATTATTCTAATAAAAAGATAGTAGACTTCAAGGCGGTATATGTTTCTAAAGAATAAGATTTCATAGTGATTAAAGGATCCACTAGGAAAATAAAACATTTCTAAATTTATATACAGATAATAAGATAGCTTTAATATAGACAAAGCACAAACTAAAAGGATTATAACCAGAATACGGTATTTCAGAATCATATTTGGAGATTAAACCCATTTCTCAAACTGATAAAATGAGGAGCTAAGAAATTAATATAACAGTGGAAGATATGAAAACAACAATTCACAGTATTACTTAATCTATTTAAAATGTTGAATCCCCAAAAGCAAAATATACATATTTCAATGAAGTAGTTTCAATACATTTTTCAAAGAACTGAACTCAGAATATGTTCTCTGCTGCTGCTGCTGCAAAGTCGCTTCTGTCCTGTCCGACTCTGTGCGACCCCAGAGACGGCAGCCCACCAGGCTCCCCCGTCCCTGGGATTCTCCAGGCAAGAACACTGGAGTGGGCTGCCATTTCCTTCTCCAATGCATGAAAGTGAAAAGTCAAAGTGAAGTCGCTCAGTTGTATCTGACTCTTAGTGACCCCATGGACTGCAACCATGGTGAAATCAAGGTTAAATTTATTTACAAAGGATATAATGAGAAAATACCTAGATGTCTGGAAATTATGTACTATGCCTCTAAACTATGAGTCAGAGAAAATATGAAGGGAATTTTGTGATTTGAGCAATAATGAGAATAATATATTAAAATCTGTTGGATGTGGGAATTTGTTGGCAGTCCAGAGGTTAGGATTCCATACTTGCACTGGGAGGGCCTGGGTTAAATCCCTGGTTGGGTAACTAAGATTGTACAAGTTGTGCAATGTGGCAAGAAAAAAACAAACAAACAAAGCCTATTCGATGAATCTAAATCCTGCTTAGAGAGAAATACATAGCTATAAAATACATATATACAAAAAATCTGAAAATCAATATCCTTGGTAGCCATCTCAGGAGACTTGAAAAATAAAGTAACTAAATCCAAAGAAAGTAGCAGTAAAGAAATAATTGTAATATGAACTGAAATTAATAATGTAATAAACAAATGTAAAATTTCCAAGTCAACACACCCAGGTGTTGGTCCTTTGGAAGGAATACTAGGACTTATAGCTTTCCAAGATTGGTCAAGAAAAAAAAAAAGAAGATATAAGATACCAATACTAGGAGTATAAAAAGGCGCATCATCAGAGATCCTGATAGTATGAAGAATGATCAGTCTTTATAATATGAGCATTATGTCAATAAAATTGAACATGTATATATGAAATTCAAATTCCTGGGAAACTTCTACTTATCAAACTAGATACAAAAATTAATATATTATGTATATATAGTATTATATCTATTAAATAAAGTGAACCTGTAATTTAAAACCCTCCTAAGAAGAAAACTCTAGGCCTAGATAATCTTAACCATAAAGGAAGACATAACAACCTCACACAAACTTTTCCAGTGTAGATAAAGATGGAACACTTTATATCTCATAAATATGTATTTTAGGAGACTACCATAAAATTTATACTCAAAACTAACAAGTACTTTACAAGAAAGGGAAATTACAAAGCAATCCTTTATTAAGATAGAGAAAAATTCTTAAATTAGTATACACATATAAAGTCCACCAACACATGAAAATTTTAAAACACAACAAAAAATGTTTATTTCAAGCAATGTTGTTCAATATTCAAATATTAAACTGTGTATTTTACTCTATTAACCATATAAAGGATAAAATCATATGATATACAAAAGGTACAGGAAAATATTTGATAAAATTTCACACTGATTAATGATAAAAACTGTTAGTAACCCCAGAAGAGAAAAGCACATTCTTAACCTAAGGCACTTATTCATTGGAAAAGACCCTGATGCTGGGAAAGATTGAAGGAGGGAGAAGGGGATGACAGAAGATGAGATGGCTGGGTGCCATCACCGACTCAATGGACATGAGTTTGAGTAAGCTCTGGGAGTTGGTGATGTACAGGGAAGCCTGGCATACTGAAGTCCATGGGGTTGCAAAGAGTCAGACATGACTGAGTGACTGAACTGAACTGAACAAAGGTTTCAACAAAACTTAAAATATTGGGGATAATAAATTGTCTGCTAAGGTTCAACATATTCAGTCTAGACCTAGATGATCTAGTGCTAACTAGATATACTTCCACAATGCATAGATATGTGTACCAAAGTATGTAAAAGTAAAAAGACGTTATAATAAGTTCTAATTGGAAACAATGCAAATGCCTATGTGCTGTGGAATAGACAAATTGTGATGTGTGATGTATTTGCAAATATTTTAAGATAAATATTGATAAAATAAGAGAAAATGAGCAAACTAGTGTATGGTTGAAACCCACAAACATAATACTGAGCAAAAGAAGCAAGACACAAAACAAATCTATTTGTATAATACTCAAAAATCAGGAACACTATCATGATAGAGGTGAGAATAACAGGTCCATTTGCAAATGGTCATGATGAGGAAGTAGCATAGAGTGACTTCAGGCCACTAAGCAATTTTTATTTCTTGATCTATGGAGTGGATGGGCATAGGGTATATTTACTTTGAAATAGTTAATCAAAATATATTCTTATGATTTTTTCACTTTCCTGAATGTATGTTTATTATGGACTGAACTGTAATCCTTCAAAATTCTTATGTTGGAACCCAAACCATCAATCTGTTCATATTTGGAGGTGGGGTGTTAGGGAGATAATTGGGTTTAATTGAGGTCATGAGGGTGATGGCCTCAGGATGAGATTAGTATTCTCATAAGAGACAAGATAATCACCATGGTGTGATCACTCACCTAGAGCCAGACATCCTGGAATGTGAAGTCAAGTGGGCCTTATGAAGCATCCCTACAAACAAAGCTAGTGGAGGTGATGGAATTCCAGTTGAACTGTTTCAAATCCTGGAAGATGATGCTGTGAAAGTGCTGCACTCAATATGCCAGCAAATTTGGAAAACTGAGCAGTGGCCACAGGACTGGAAAAGGTCAGTTTTCATTCCAATCCCAAAGAAAGGCAATGCCAAAGAATGCTCAAACTACCGCACAATTGCACTCATCTCACATGCTAGTAAAGTAATGCTCAAAATCCTCCAAGACGGCTTCAGCAATACGTGAACCGTGAAGTTCCAGATGTTCAAGCTGGTTTTAGAAAGGCAGAGGAACCAGAGATCAAATTGCCAACATCCACTGGATCATGGAAAAAGCAAGAGAGTTCCAGAAAAACATCTATTTCCATATTATTGATTATGCCAAAGCCTTTGACTGTGTGGATCACAATGAACTGTGGAAAATTCTGAAAGAGATGGGAATACCCGACCACCTGACCTGCCTCTTGAAAAAACTGTATGCAGGTCAGGAAGCAATAGTTAGAAATGGACATGGAACAACAGACTGGTTCGAAATAGGAGAAGGAGTACGTCAAGGCTATATATTGTCACCCTACTTATTTAACTTATATGCAGAGTACATTATGAGAAATGCTGGGCTGGAAGAAGCACAAGCTGGAATCAAGATTGCTGGGAGAAATATCAATAATCTGAGATATGCAGATGACACCACCCTTATGGCAGAAAGGAGGAACTAAAAAGCCTCTTGATGAAAGTGAAAGTGGAGAGTGAAAAAGTTGGCTTAAAGCTCAACATTCAGAAAACTAAGATCATGGCATCTAGTGAAGGCAATGGCTGCCCACTCCAGTACTCTTGCCTGGAAAATCCTATGGACAGCGGAGCCTGGTAGGCTGCAGTCCATGGAGTCGCTAAAAGTTGGGCACGACTGAGGGACTTCACTTTCACTTTTCACTTACATGCATTGGAGAAGGAAATGGCAACCCACTCCAGTGTTCTTGCCTGGAGAATCCCAGGGACAGGGCAGCCTGGTGGGCTGCCGTCTATGGGGTTGCACAGAGTCGGACACGACTGAAGCAACTTAGCAGCAGCAGCAGCAGCAGCAGTCCCATCACTTCATGGAAAATAGATGGAGAAGCAGTGGAAACAGTGTCAGACTTTATTTTGGGGGGCTCCAAAATCACTGCAGATAGTGACTGAAGCCATGAAATCAAAAGACGCTTACTCCTTGGAAGGAAAGTTACAACTAACCTAGATAGCATATTAAAAAGCAGAGACATTACTTTGCCAACAAAGGGTCTGTCTAGTCAAGGCTATGGTTTTTCCAGTGGTCATGCATGGATGTGAGAGTTGGACTGTGAAAAAAGCTGAGTGCCAAAGAGTTGATGCTTTTGAACTGTGTTGTTGGAGAAGACTCTTGAGAGTCCCATGGACTGCCAGGAGATCAACCAGTCCATTCTAAAGGAGATCAGTCCTGGGTGTTCTTTGGAAGGAATGATGCTAAAGCTGAAACTCCAGTACTTTGGCCACCTCATGGGAAGAGTTGACTCATTGGAAAAGACTCTGATGCTGGGAGGGATCGGGGGCAGAATGAGAAGTGGACGGCAGAGGATGAGATGGCTGGATTGCATCACCGACTCGATGGACATGGGTTTGGGTGAACTCCGGAAGTTGGTGATGGACAGGGAGGCCTGGCATGCTGCAATTCATGGAGCTGCAAAGAGTCGGACACTACTGAGCGACTGAACTGAACTGAACAGAACTGAAGAGACCAGAGGGCTTTCTGCCTCTCTCTGCCATGTTAGGACATGACAAGAAAGTCAGCATCTTCAATCCAGGAAAGAGTCTTCTGTAGAACCTCAATAGGCTGATAACCCTCATCTCAGAATTCTGGCCTCCAAAACTATGAGGAAATAAATGCCTGTTCTTTAAGCCCACTCCGTCTATAGTATTTAGTTATGGCAGCCTGAGGTAACTGTGACATATTTTACTTCTATAAAAAGTTTACTTAGAAAGTAGAAAAATATATTCTGACAAGATTTAGGAGTGGTAGAAAGGTACAAATATTGGCAAGGAGCAGAGATATCATAGAAATAATACTTTGACTAATTTTTAAAGAAAGAGCCAAGAAGTATGAAGTAGAGAGGAACCTCTCTACTTAGAAATGAAAGATGGTACAGAACTAGGGATGTCAGCTTAAAACTTTATATTTTATATGCATGAAATATACAATTGCTATAAATTATTATACCTGAGTAGGAGCTGTCCATTAAGAAAGGACTGGATGCACACTGGAGCCAAGGACATCTCATGGAGCCTAACTGAGAAGGCTATTGCTATTAACAACTAGGTTATTTTTTTTCAGTGTTTCAGTTTTTTAGAAATGTTTCAGTTTCTTTAATTAGTTTTTATTGCAGTGTAGTTGCTTTACAATGTTGTGTTAGTTTCTACTCTACAGCAAAATGAATCAGCCACACATATACATATATCCCCACCCCTTTGTACTTCCTTCCCATTCAGGTCACCACAGTGCATTAAATAGAGTTCCCTGCACTATACAGTATGTTCTCAATAGTTATCTACTTTATGCAATAGTATCAATAGTGTATATATATATATATCAATCCCAATCTGCCAATTCCCCCCATCCACCCCTCTTTCCCCGTTGGTATCCATACATTTGTTCTCTATGTCTGTATCTCTATTTCTGCTTTGTAAATAGGATCATCTATTGAAGTAGACATCTATCTTGAAGATTTGGTCACTATGATTATTGCCATTGTCCTTAATGTGTGTGGAAGCACACAACAGAGGAAACCTAGAAGTCTGAGCAATAAAAAGATGTATATGTCCTAGAACAAAAATTTAGGGGCACCAAGGAGTGCTATAAAATTTTATCAAAGCTGCCTGGAGGTATAACTGAATTGGTAGAAAGTTGACTTGATATGTCTACATTAGAGGTATGCTTACTTCTATTCCTATGGTTTCTACAATGGTGACAGCCATTCTGACAGATAAAATAAGGTGATAAAGGATTTATTTAATAATAAGTCTATGAAAAGACTATAGATATGAAGAATGCCTGAAAACTGGAGAAAGCTAGAGATCTCCTTGTGGTAAGTGTTGCTTTCCTGACTCTCAAGTTCCTTACACAAAAATACTTAATAATCAATGCATCCACTTTACCAGAATGAGGACCCATCACATTCTTTAAGCAGCCAACTCTGAGTCTTTCTAAGCACAAGTAGACTATTTTACAGAGTGAAGTAAGCCAGGAAGAAAAACACCAATATAGTATACTAACGCATATATGTGGAATTTAGAAAGATGGTAACGATAACCCTGTATGTGAGACAGCAAAAGAGACACAGATGTATAGAACAGTCTTTTGGACTCTGTGGGAGAGGGAGAGGGTGGGATGATTTGGGAGAATGGCACTGAAACGTGTATAATATCATATATGAAACGAATTGCCAGTCCAGGTTCGATGCAGGATACAGGATGCTTGGGGCTGGTGCACTGGGATGACCCAGAGGGATGGTATGGGGAGGGAGGTGGGAGGGGGGGTTCAGGACTGGGAACACATGTACACCCGTGGCAAATTCATGTTGATGCATGGCAAAACCAATATAATATTGTAAAGTAATTAACCTCCAATTAAAATGAATAAATTTATATTAAAAGATAAGCAGAGGTAGAGAGTTGAAATAAGTCTTTCTGATTATGTAGACTTTCAGCACTCTCCTGGGGAAGTTCTGTAGACTGACTTGAATCAGATGTCAGCTGGAGGCACTGAGTGGATCTGACCATCCTAAGTAGGATCTGGCTTCAGGCCTGAAGTCCTGTCCCCGGTGCAATCAATTATTATGCACAATGTGTCAGTGTGACCTGGATCAGCTGACTAACTTCTTCCCACTGTGGTAGATTCACCTGTCTGTTCAGCCAGGAGACTGACTCTCACAAAAAGGCATTCAATGAAGATTTGTTAAATGATTGAACAAGTCTGACAAAATGATCATGGAATATATCTTCCTAGGAAGGAAACTGAAGACTTTGAAGACACAGTTGATGTTTTCATGCCTTCTTCCAATCTAAAGTCATTTTTTTTAATAGGTAAAGGGAATATGCTATCAAGAAAGAAAAATCTACAATATTATTTTTGTGGTCGATGGATGATGGTTATAGAGTTCTTCGTAGAACACAAGGAAGAGTATATTTTGCAATAGACTCACTGGTCTGATTTTAAAAAGTTAAACTTTGAGAAAGATAAATAATTCTAATCAATATTTTGAAAACTGGGTACTACTCAGTTTAATAAGCACAATAATATACATATTAATGAAATCATAGAAATATGTATGTATAATTTGTATAGCCTAGTAAAAAAATATGAAAATACATCAAGTGCTCAGTAATTCCAAGGAAGAAACAACAAAAGGAAAGGATAAGAACAACAAATAATGAATAATTTTTGCAGATATTGATACATATGCAATTGGAGAAGGAGATGGTAACCTACTCCAGTGTTCTTGCCTGGAGAATACCAGGGATGGGGAAGCCTGGTGGGCTGCTGTCTGTGGGGTTGCACAGAGTCAGACACGACTGCAGCAACTTAGCAGCATACATATGCAGTCACATATATACACATACAAATGGCACATATGCATATATCATAATCAACCATATTTTATATATAATGTTAAAATAACTAAAGTAATATAATAGTATTGGTGTGACCAAAACTGATTTGTTTGCACTTATGAATGGGGCTTCCCTGGTGGCTCACATGGTAAAAAATCCACCTGCAATACAGGAGATGCATGTTCAATCCCTGTGTTGGAAAGATCCCCTGTAGAAGGAAATGGCAACCCACTCCAGTATTCTTGCCTGGAGAATTCCATGGACAGGGGAGTCTGGTGGGCTACAGTCCATGGAGTTGTAAAGAGTTGGACATGACCAAGTGACTAACACACACCCAGGCTTATGAATAAGTGGATGACCAAGACTTTTTTACAAGAAACGTATAACTTGCAGCATTTGACATTGAAAAAGTATGTTTATATGTAACTTTGTATATGTGTGTATGAATCCACAGACTGGCCAAAAGGAAAGTATGTCTTAAACTTTCCTATTATCAATAATAGGGCTGGTCCAATGGCAGAGTCGTGATGAAAAATGGCCCCATTTTTATATACGAAAATTCTAATTATGTTTGGTGTGTCTTTACTCTCATAGTTTCTCATAAGGGTGAGAAAGCAGTGTGATAAATTCTACTGTTCTTGTATAAGAACTTTTACATAAAGTAGAAGTCAAGTCAACTTTGAGAGAAAATCATATTTTTATAATAGAATTTTAAATAGAGATGATTATATAGCAAATATGATAACCTTACAATTTCAGTTAGTAAAGTTCAAGAAGTTCAGAGAAATATATAATTCCACGTTCAGGCTCTCTAAATATGAATACAGTTAAAAATAATGATGGGTTGAAAAAAGAAATTTTGATTTAGAAACGTTTAAAATTAATTATTTTTTGGCTGTGCTGGGTCTTTGTTGCTGTGCTGGCTTTTTCTAGTTGCAGTGAGCCCGGACTACTGTATAGTTGCATAGCACAGGCTTCCCCTTGTTGTGACTTCTTTTGCTGCAGAGCACAAATTCTAGGACACAAGGGCTTCAGTTGTTGTGGGTCTGGGCTCTAGAGCACAGGCTTAGCAATTGCAGTTCAGGCCTTAGTTGATCTGTGGCATGGCAGATTTTCCTGGATCAGGAATCGAACCTGTGTCTCCTACATTGGCAGATGGAACAGAAATGATTATTATCATAATCTGACAAATAAAGAAACTGAGACTTAAGGTGATTAATTAATTTGTACACTCAGTATCCAGTAATCTGTAGATGATAGTGGTGTATCACTGAAATTGTTGAAAATCAAACTATTCTGAATTGTAGCTCTGGGAAACAAAGAAATAGAAACCAACTCAAGATGGCCTGTGTGCCTTTTAGAAGGTTGGCAGTAAATGTGGCACCAAACTCTGGATCCAATCAAATGTTTGGTACTGTCCAACCTTCCATATGGTTGGGAGGTCTGGATCTGTCACAGATGTCGCAGGCAGCTTCCCGCATCACCTGCAAGACATATGTGACAAAAATGGGAAAGCAAGATTACTAAAAGTATGTCTCCAGCTGGGCCTGTAGCTGTGAAGCAAAGATCAGCACAGCAGCAAGCATGGGAACTGGGCAGACATGGAGGTGGTTCACTTTAAGGCCCTGAGTCAGCTGCTCAATAGTCAACTGAGATAGGGGCACTGCAAGAAGGCAGGGCTGGCAGAAGAAAAGCTCCAAGGACACACTGAATCGCAACTTCTAACAATGTGGCATGGCTGTGCAAACAACATTAGACAGGCCAAACTTAAATGCAAAAAATCAAAGACTGAGTGACTCATTTTGGGCAAATGTGTCTGGCAGCCTAGAAGGAGGAAAGGCAGGGCTGCAAGTACAATATGCTCTACAGACAGAGGAGAGAGTCCCAGCCCAAAGACACTTTCCATGTGTACAAAGTGTGGAAAATCTGAGACATGCACTGGGCTCTTCAGCCACATTCTCACCCTTGGAAAGCAATCAGCCAGCAGAAAAAAATCTCCAATTTAAATGACGGCAAAATGTATGCTTGGAATTATCTGACCAAATTAGCAACTGAGATATTCTAGGGACTTAATTTGCACATTGAGTTTTAATAGTATTATATTTGTATAGCAGATTATATAACCAAAAATGTTAATGGGAAAATGATTTTATTTGACTGGGAAATTGGCACTCTGGCTAATTGTCTGAAAAGGAGCCAATTTTAAAATTCAGATGCTGTTTGAATGAATTGGGATTGGCTGAATTAGGATTTATTGTGTAAAAGACACAGTTTTTAAAAATAGCCTAAGGAAAGAAAAGAGGGCTCAATGAAGTAAGTTTGTTCATTAGTTCATCAGACTAAGTTTGTGTACTTCATCATGTTCTGGGATGAATTTCAGGATGGAACAAATGAGACCATCAGAGTGGACTATTGTGGTGGGGGTAGGGGTGGAAGATGAATAAATGCTCTGAGATGGGTATGCAGTATAGATGTGTGTTTGTTCAGAGTAAATACAAGAGTGGCTTGTCATCTGTCTGCCATTTAGCCAAATAGCAAATCTCTACTAAAATATTTGATTACCTTTTTATAAATGACTGCCAGTTTTATGTGCTTATTTTATGCAGATTAGGATTCAGTTGCCACACATATTTAGGAATGGCTATGTTTTCAGTACGGTATTTAGAGTACTTGAAACATTAAGAAGATTCAAAGTCTGCAATTAATGATGGTGACGACTTTTCTTATTATGAACTGTATTAGCTGTAGCTGACCAAAACTAAAAAAGAAACAAGACTGAGGGGCAGTTAATTTTATCGGAGACAGCTTTGCTAATAAAAAACCTTTTATTGTTTTTAGAACATCCCCATTCTTAGCCAGTTGTAATGATCTTATGCTTGCTTAACCCCACCCCCTTTTTCTGAAGAAGCACAGGCCTCCTAAGTAACAGTCAAAACTGCCCTTTCTATTTATGAGGGTACAAGCCCTTCTTATTACATGCCTTCAGGATATGGTAAGCACAAGATTTCCCTAGAAAGCCAGGCCTTTTCTTCTCCACCCCACCCCCTATCAACCCTACTTCTTAAGACAACATCTTCAAGTTGCCATAGACCAACTGTGAGTGTTAAATGAATGTCTTTGACAGGAGCTAAGTCTTTTGGGCATTGAAATAAGGTTTTCTTCCTCTTGGCATGTGAAGATTGAGAGTGTGCTTTGACACCAGTAGCAGAGGATGTGAGCAAAGCAACTTTCAGAACATCAAAAGTGTCAGCAGAAGAAAAAATCAGCACAAGTAGAAAGCATCAAGGTAATTTTCCCACCTCTAGTATTCCATGAAGTCAGTCAGCTTATTGCCGCTCTTGGCTGATGGAGCCTCCTTCTCTGTTGTTAAATGCCACATAAACTGTCTGTCAGACTCTAGGGCTGTTCAGTTCTCCTATAGAAACACAAAAGTGGAAACAAAAGCAGCAATGTATTGAGCTCAAGTAAGATGAAAAAAATATTCCTACTTCATTCACAAATATATATTTTGTGGGTATTTTCCACAAATATCATAGCCAGAATTCCTATTACATTTATCAAATTTCTTCAAGAGATGAAAAGAATCCATTTCTATGTTAAGAAGTGTTTCTCCTATTTTTATGTTGTTTTTATTTTAGATTTGGAGCTGAAAAAAATATGGTTATATTTCTGCATTTTTGAATGTATTAAAGATTTCATTGCTAATGCTAAAATTTCTTAAAGTTTTTGTTAATATACTATACTATATATCCAAATGAAAGTATTCTTATCATAAGTGTAGAACTGGTGAATTATTTCCAATTGCACATCCATGAAGCCAGTACCCAGGTTAAGCAACAGAAACTTACTCATGCTAAGTTTTCCAATAGTTGCATTTTCCAAATGCTTTTATTTCAGTAGCTTTCAAATCTTGAGAAAAGAAAAAATACTGTCTCCTTAGAATGGCAACACCTGTACTCAAGCATCCATTTTTCTCCATATATTCTCTAATAGCATCATCAAATATTTTATTAATGTTTAATTCATTGCACATAGCAACCTGTATAACTATAGGAAAGGACATAAATTAGCATTGCAGAGTATGAACATTTGCTACATGGCAAAACTGTTCTTTTTGGCAACCATTTTGCATTTTTAAAGCCACAAGCACCCTGCTTAACAGAACTCCAAACAGAGAAACAGCAGTGAGGGGAAGGTGCTAAATGATGAAGGGCTGAGGGGTTAAAATCATCGCTGGATGATTTCACCACTGTTGTCCCATATTCATACTCTCAGCAAATGAATGAGGAGAGTTCCATGTGGGATTACAAACTTGCTGGGAATGGCTAAGAATCCTTCTGCTCTGCTGGAGTTTGTAAGTAGTTTCTAAGAACTGATTTCTGCGCAAGTGAAATTGATTGGGTTGTTGTATTTTTCTTCTGGCAAGAACTGTTTTAATCTCTGCATATCCCTCTCTCTGTTCTCTTTGGTTGGCTTGATGATAAAACCTTCTGCAAGATCCAGACACACGTCGTCTCTTCTGTGAAGGCTTCCTGATTACCTTGGCCTTGGCCCCTCTTAGATTATGTGGCATTGTCTTCACCAACAACTTGAACAATATCTCAGAGCCATAGTAAACACTTAGTCTCTGCCACTCATTCATGCACTAAGTTGTGAGCTTCTAGAGGGCACAGACTATATCTTTCCAACTTTGTATGTTACTGTCTTGTGCTGTTTTACTTACACTGCTGCTGCTTCAAATCTGAACATAAATGGAAACTCAGTTCCAGGTGTGAAAGTCCATAGGCAGACATCTAGGTAGGTGAGACTACCACAGACCATCATCATCTAGAGTTCTCTACCATCATCAGAGTTGTTTCTTTAGACTGACCTACTTATTATTTAGCAAGCAACCCACTACCAAGCTCCAGATGAGCAAACACCCACCCAGACCGTCTTGTTAAGCATCATAATGAATGGAGACACAACTTGCTATTAAACTGTCTTCTGAAAAAGAATGTATTCTAGAAAAATAACTGGATCTCGTAAGGAAACAGTAAAATAAAAGTCCTTCTTCTTAATCATTTTTAATTGACAAACATGTCTTTTACTTTTTTTTTTAAATAAAAAGCAAGCAATGAGAATAATACAAACTACAGCCATATTAAAATCATCAAGAGACAAGGTAAAGGAAGGGAGTGACTCTAGCCTATTGCTCTTCCTTGGAGTCTTAGGCGTCCTCCATCTTTCTCTTTTTGAGGTCAGTCAGAGATGCCTTTCTCGTTTCTTCACTCTGTCTTTAAAAATTTTGTTTTCCAGAGAATGGATGGCCATATATGATAATAGTGTTTCCTCTGAAAAGTATATTACAATTTTATTGGTAAATCATACATATTCTACTGCTTAGAAATAGTATAAACATATGATAATTTGAATACATTTAAATAAATACAGATATATTTAGTCATGCCTTGACTTTCCAATACCAGCAGTACTATGTACAAAGCAGACTACCAGGGTTTAAGTCTGACTCCCACTTAAAATGCATTTGCTCTTGGGCAAGTTATTTAACCTTTCATCTATATAATTGGGATAATAAAATACATCTCTCAGGTTGTCATGAGAATTAAATGTGTCAGTGTATGTAAAGCTCTTATAAAAATGCATGGCACATGGTAAATGTTTCATAAATGTTAGCCATTATGTAATAATAACTATCATTATATTATATATAATATGCTAGCACTGATAATAAATAATTAAAAACAAAAGGGACATGAGATATCAAAATGAAACATTTGAGTATTATGAATAAGAATGGATCTGCCTGTAGTTAACAGCTAGATTTTTCAATTTCTTGAATACTATTAAGCAAAAAAATGTTTTCTTTATTCGAGAAACATGAACAGCAGTTGTTAGTAAGAGCAGAATTCCAATATTGTTCTTTGTTATTTTCCTATCTTATAACCAGGTAT